>JAQSVV010000070.1:6600000-6910668 GCA_036375495.1 Agrotis segetum
GTATATCTAAGTCCTTGCGACACGATCTGCGTCTCTTTAATACGAATCGTGTTAAAGAGACCATACAGCGAAACCAAGGCTCTAAAGTGTTCGCAAAGGACAAGTCTATTGGGCAAAGCCAGATGACAAAGCTGAAACGGGAGGATGGCAGCATAGCGTCGACCAAAGCAGAGGTTTTAGGCGAGATCGAGAGGTTCTATGGACAGTTATACACTTCGGTCGCAAAGCCCGTTGACAGCTTGGTAGGAGATCCAAGAGCCAAGCTGTCCCGACATTATACCGAAGATATCCCGGACATCAGTCTGTACGAGATTAGGATGGCCCTGAAGCAGCTTAAGAACAACAAGGCGCCGGGCGAGGACGGAATCACTTCAGAGCTTCTGAGAGCGGGTGGAACACCGGTACTTAAAGTCCTCCAGAAGCTCTTTAATGCCGTCCTCTTCGAGGGCAAAACGCCTGAAGCATGGAGTAAGGGTGAGGTGGTGCTGTTCTTCAAAAAGGGTGATAACAGCCTATTGAAGAACTACAGACCCATCACGCTTCTAAGCCATGTTTATAAGCTGTTTTCAAGGGTTATCACGAACCGTCTCGAACACAGACTTGATGACTTCCAGCCTCCCGAACAAGCCGGTTTCCGAAGAGGCTATAGTACCATAGACCACATCCATACGCTGCGGCAAGTTATACAGAAGACCGAAGAGTATAACTTGCCATTATGCTTAGCGTTTGTGGACTATGAGAAAGCCTTCGATTCGGTGGAAACATGGGCGGTACTTGAGTCACTCCAGCGATGCCGTATTGACTATCGGTACATCGAGGTGTTGAAGTGCTTGTATAATAACGCCACCATGTCGGTCCGAGTACAGGAGCAGAGCACGAAGGCGATTCCATTGAGAAGAGGCGTACGACAAGGGGACGTTATCTCCCCGAAATTGTTTACTGCCGCAATGGAAGACGCCTTCAAGCTCCTGGAATGGCAAGGACTTGGCATCAACATCAACGGCGAATACATCACTCACCTTCGGTTTGCCGACGACATCGTAGTCATGGCAAAGTCGATGGAGGAACTCAGCATGATGCTCGATGGCCTCGACCGAGTTTCACAACGGGTGGGCTTGAAAATGAACATGGACAAGACGAAAATTATGTCAAATGCCAATGTTGTGCCCACCCCAGTCTCTGTTGGAAACTCGGTACTCGAAGTTGTTGACTCATATATCTACTTAGGACAAGTAGTCCAGTTAGGTAGGTCCAACTTCGAGAAAGAGGTCAACCGCCGAATCCAACTCGGTTGGGCAGCGTTCGGGAAACTACGCAATGTCTTTTCGTCCGACATACCTCAGTGCCTCAAGACGAAAGTCTTCAACCAATGTGTGTTACCAGTGATGAGTTACGGCACCGAAACGTGGTCTTTCACTATCGGCCTCATCTCAAAGCTCAAAGTCGCTCAGCGAGCTATGGAGAGGGCTATGCTAGGTGTTTCTCTACGTGATCGAATCCGAAATGAGGAGATCCGTAGACGAACTAAAGTCACCGATATAGCCCACCGGATTAGCAAGCTGAAGTGGCAATGGGCAGGTCATATTGCTCGCAGAGCAGATGGCCGATGGGGTCGAAAAGTGCTAGAGTGGAGACCACGGACTAGCAAGCGCAGCGTAGGACGTCCACCAGCAAGGTGGACAGACGACCTTATAAAGGTCGCCGGAAGACGCTGGATGCAGGTCGCTTCAAACCGGTATCTGTGGAAATCAAAAGGGGAGGCCTATGTTCAGCAGTGGACGTCCTATGGCTGAGATGATGATGATGATGATGATCATTGTCAACAACGTTATATTGACGAACCTTTAGATGTTGATTTTTTAACCATTTTAAAAGAGAATATCTTGCCTATGCATCTCCATATGAATCTACTCTTTCGAATACATAATGGGTGCTTGACAATTCATCCCATTACCATTAATTTTAATATTTGACATTCAATACCTTTTCTATGGCTTAATGGAATTAATTGATTTGAATTCGATATGATGAATCTAAAAGTGAATACTCCTCAGTTAATTTTGACCAGAATAAATATTTCAAATGAATCTTCATTTGAAATAGTTATTCTTGACAAAATGGTGCGAGGCCTGTATCTAGCAGTGAACTGCTTAGGCTAGTGATAAAGCATTTTAGACTTTAAAAAAATAAGAAGAATGATCTTTCAAACGTTCTTACTGGAAAACCAAATAATTGAAGTAACATAGGGCACAGAATTCTAGACAATTGTACCTTCTTTAGGTCTTCTATTTGATGTTTTAGCTGGGTGATGTCCTGTATAGTTTGCACCCAGACGGGCAGGGCTGAGGTATCACCAGGTTGCGAGTTGTCGACTGGATTGCCGCTGTTTGTTGTTGCAGCCGGAATAAACGGCGAGCTCGGACGCGTCATAACCGGAAACAGTGCCGCTGAAATAATATTTCAAAAATAACTCAAAAATATAAATTGTACGAAATTGTACTTATGGATATACATTATCATAAGAAGGACATCCAATTAATATCATAAAGTTAAATATTTATGAAAGTAAACATCAAATGAATTAGATAAGATACCCGTGAAGAGATTCTATTGCTGTTGTAAAAGAATGTAATAACGAGAAATATGTCCTACTCACTGGTGTTTTCGAGGTCAGTTTTGCGATTGGTAGCCGGTTTACATACACATGGTGGTGGTATTGCTTTTATTCTTTCCATAGTCTGCTGTTCTAATTTTACAGCGTGCTCCTGGAGCAGCTCTGCAGCAAGCTGGTTTGCCATCTGCTGGGCGCGCCTCTCAATTGCTCTCGCTTGCCAACCCTCTTGCAGGTCATCCTCTGCTGTTGGTATCATCTTTGCCGAGTCAGCACAAGCAGTTCCAACCCACTAGATATAAAAAAAGCAACACATTTTTCAAATTCATTAAATTAGAGAATACACCATGACTTTTTAGTCGTCTTACAAAAAACGTCCACCTAATGTATCTGACTTAAAACCTCTAGGCGACTTTTTTTTTAATTGTTGATAATAATTGTTATTATTAATAAATAGGACATTACAAATATGAAACACCCTGTTAAAATGTGTACGTATCAAGCTGTAGAGTATACCTACGCTGCGCAATAGACGGGCAGATCATTCCTTCTCCATTTTCAATGAGACAAGGGTGTTTCTAACCACTCCTTGCGTCATAATAACGAATTAAAAATTATATATTTTTAATTTTTTCAAATGTGTTAAATACCAGTTTTTTTTATTATAAACGTTAGTACACGTTTATACACGTTAGTACACGTTTATTATAAAAAATAGGTATATATTGTCATTGGTAACATGAACTGGGCTGCCGTTGTAAGACGAATAAAAAGTCACTGTGTAACATTTTTAGTAAAAAGTTTTACCTTTGCATGGTAATTTTCAATAGACGATGCGATAGCAATATCCAGTTCATTCTTTAACAGCTTCGTGAAAAAAGTCCTTAAATTGCTTTTGATATCAGTACGCCGATCCCAATTGTGACTGTCGTGGAGACACTTGAGCAGCTGGCACGGCATCTGCGCGCCTGCCATGCCCAGCTCATTCTGCAGGCCGGAAAATAGGTCCGACAACAGACTGGACAGTAGTCTGTCTCGCAATGACGTACAAGAGCACGACTCCTTCGAAACAAATATTAAAAACGATTATAAGTTCTTTAAACCCCTTCTACACGATCAGACCCGACCGCCCGATAGAGGTGACCCCCCCACCGGGGGTGTGAAAATCTACCGTGTAGACGTTGGTCGGGCGACCAAATATGGGCGGAGTCAATCGACCTTTGGATGACCTTGGTCGGGAACGCATTCGTCCAGACAGGCTGCGTCCGCGGCCGGACCCGACCGTCAGCCGATACGTAGATAGACAGATACTTATAATACTTTTTATTTGTACACCATAATATTTTACAAATTGGAGCTTAAGAGGAGCAGAAAGAGAGGAACTTTCATCAATTCGAAGCCTGGCACTGGGGGGGGGGACAATTGATATGAAGTCTGGAAGTTAAAGGTTAAAGGTTTCAAAAAGTATCACTACCTCCAAATTATCTTCAGGAGCGCAATAACACATGGCAGCCAGGGACGGCGTGCGCTTGACTTGCACGTGTTCATCTACTGGCACCTGGCACTGGCACTTCAGAACCTCCTCCTGCAACTGAAGGAGCTTCTCCTTCTTCTTCATCAACGCATCTAGCTCTCCTTGCATCTTTTGGTCGCATATCGACTTGCAGCCTTCTAAATCTTCTATTAATCCCGCCTTCTCTTTACGCAGTTGTTCATGCTGCGAATAGGTATTATGGTAGGACGATATCTGATATCATTTTGTGGCAATTGAATGTAATAATGGTGCGGAGCAGGGGAATTTGGTTTGGTTGTCCTATTTATTTCTTTATTGACATGCAAACCTAACCAGTGGGTAGTAAAGGTACAATCGACAATATTGAATCATGACCCACCATAAGCTTATTTTCTAACAGACATTCAAATTAAATTAGGCCCACATTCTCGTTAACAAACATATCCATGGTAACTACTTTGATCTTTGACAATGGGGATGGTAACTGGGGAACTAATGGCGCTAGTATTGCTTGTTCCAAGCATCGTCATTGGTTCAAATCTTATAGGTATTTCAAAAGAGTACTACCTCATTGGTCGGATTAGGACTTAGCTATGGTGGCGCCATCTACAATTAGATTTGACCGGCCTTCCCCATTTGACGGATTCAAACGAGTCTTTGTCAAAATGGGTCATGATTCAACTTTGTCGATTGTACAATTCAGAACATCGCATGGTATCACCACAGTATAAGTATCACAGTCCATAAACTCGTATGTAAGCATAATAGGTGTTCAATCTATGTATGTGTAGCAGAATAAAGTTGACAAAGAGTCCAGTAATTTTGGTTTCTGACACTTAGATCACCTAGGTGAATTGAGTGGACTTGTTTGGTGTCCTTTGTTCACTTCTGAAAAATATCACCTGGGTGAACAAAAAACTTTTTCATGATCCTGTTCTCGTAGTACAATTAATTTATGAAGTTCTGTCAATTTAAATATTAAGTCTGTTAATTTTTACATAGCTGACAAAAGTCCACAAGATCGTAGAAGAAAATTCGCCTATGTTCACCCAAGTGATATTTGTAACATAGAACACCAAATAAGTCCACTTTGTTCATCATGTGATATCACCCTGGTGAACAAAGTAGAGTCAGCCGTAGTTTTAAACAGACGAACAAAGTCCGATCTTTGCTTGTTTGGTAGCTAGGATAGAGCAGATAGGTAGTAGAGTATACAACGAGTAATGTTAATAGCGCAAAAACTTTAGGGCAAAAAAAAAACATAAAAAATGAGAAATTGATCGACCCCATCAGTATAAATTTTTTTTTTTCCAAAAGATTTTGATCAAACATTGTTCAGTAACATGGGCTGAGTTACCCCACGGGAGGTTTTGCGCTATTAAAGTTACACGTTGTATACTTAAACTTCAAGAAAGTAAGTAACGTGCGGATAATACCTCCCTTTGACTATAACACATTTTCACATTATGTAAGATTTTATTCATATCCATCATTATTATGGTCCGGAATAGATTTCGCTTAAAATTATTCAAGAAATAACATAGGTACTAACTTGCTTATTTCGATATCAGCTACAAAAGAACTCTAACGATAAAATCATTGAATGAAATTCCGTTGTATTTTTTTATGATGATATTCGTTCCAGGGCCAGAGAAAGATCCGTTTCATTTTCAGAAGATAGCAAGACATATTATCAGAATTTATCGACCTATCATAATAATTGTTCATAAAATAGTAAACTCATGCTTCGATGTCAGTTTTGTTTATCTTATCTAAATAGCTTGACGAGGCCAATTACTAATTGGTAGTGACGGATGACTAGGTTTGCAGAAACGATGTGACTTCTGCTTTAGCCAAGAAGAGAGAGCAAAAGATTTCCTGTGGATTCTTATTATTGAAATTCCTCTTCTGATTATTGAAAGCGCAGATGTGTGTTTTTTACTCACTTTACAAGAGACGCAAAAAACTGTTTTTCTCTGAAAATAGCCGGAGCATTCAAATCATTTTTTTACTTACCTAATACATTTAACAAATATACGTTAGTTATAAATTACTTTTGCATACATAAGATTATTAATAATGCCAAAAATAGACATACCTACTAGGCATTTGACACATAGCGTTTTTTATTTGAGTCGTAAATACAAGCTATGTGCATTTTAGAACACATAAGTAAGTACTTTATAATTCTATGGGATATTAAAGAAACTAACTTTAAGCTGGCAAATAGTCACTTTTTTTTTAACGTGGTAAAATCATCAAAAGAGTCCTCCCACCTCGGGCAGGGCGGGTCAGACTTGTACTGACTAAAATCCGCGGTATCCTTCAATAGCCCTTTATTTTCCGGGGTCACGGTGCTGAGATAAGTCTCGCGACCCCGGCAGGCTTTGGCCCTCTAAAGGGGGGCCCTGTCATAATGCTGACGCTCTTTGAGGCACGCGTGGAACACAACGCGCCGTCGGCGTCGACCCGGGCATGGTCCATGGTCGGACACAGCGAATCGCCCTTTACTCGCCGCCCGCATGCCCGCGCCTACGGTGGCTGGAGATCGTCTTGCGACATCCGTCGCTGTGGACGATCTCCACTCCGGGACTCATCTGCTCCACCGGCCATCGGTCATGTGACACATAAGGTCAACCTGCTGCCATTGTCACTGTCTTTCTCTGCAAGCTATGTCGGACAATATCGGTTACACTGGTTCTTTTCTGGATAAGTTCAGTCCTGGGGGGTATTACAACGTCTGGTTGTACACCAGGCTTGTTCCAGTGAGTGAACGAGATGGCGCTAGACGACTTGGATAGCTCTATAAATTTCACTCGCCGGAACAAGCCTGGTTTTAAGACGTTGTAATACCCCCCTGATCTTATCATTCAAAGAAACTCCGTCGCGGGATTTTATTTTCTCAGCGTGACCCCGGAAAACCGCTATTGAAGGACACCGTAGATTTTAGTCAGTACAAATATGACAGTCCCTCCCGCCTTGCCCGGGGTGGGAGGACTCATTTGAAGATTGTACCACGCTAAAAAGCATATAACCCGCTTTATAGCGCCCTGAGTAACCTCGAATTTGTGGAGAGGCTCAATTGCCGTGTCCACGTTTCGGCACCTCATGTAAAGTGTAGGAAGTACTGGTTAAAGACCATATTCTTCAAGCATTGCGGGATGGGAGACGAAAAGACCAAACGAAGTTTTCCAAATGCTGCCGAAACTAACTGGACCCGTACTCTGCAGCATCTATCCTGAAGGTGTGAGATGTGTCGCTGTTCACGATGATAACCTGTCCAGTCAATTCCAATGTCTAGAAGGCGTCCTACAACGCATTGGTGAACAGTTTTGGGAACATCACACCCCCCTATCTCACCCCCTTTGAGCATGATGAGGCTGGTTTTCTGATTCTGTATGTGTACTGTCATCGTTGCAACGTCATTCAGACATATCAACTCTGCGATTTGGCGCAGGTCAATTCAACATCGTTCCACAACTGTTACTGTCCGTAATTTGATTGAGCTGAAAGCTTTCAACAAAATAATAGTACAGTCAAATTAGGTCATTTTTTAATAAAGATTGGAATAAATTCTCTGGAGAGGTAAAAACATTTCTGATGATTTTGTATGAGTCAAAGATCAAGTTTAAAAAACAAATTTCATTTCCCCCCCCCTACGGAAGGGGGTGAAAACTGTTTTTTTTTTTGTTTGGTCATAACTTACCAGAGAAAACAGGTGCACTCAGCGTAATTTTTTTCATGCTTTAGTACACCTCAATCTACATGATTACATTTTATTTATTTTAATCGGACCAACGCAGTGCCAGAAAAAAAAGAAAAACTAAGAATATTTTTTTTTGTTCATTGCGACCTAGGGAAAAATTGTGTAGTTGTGCAAACTGAGGAAAGGGATATACATTTAGACCTAAATACATTATTGATTTTGAACCGTAGTGTGACATTTACGGAAATTAGTTTTTCACGCTTTTCTGCCGCTGTACTTCGGGGGAAATTTTGATTGCTTCAAAATCATCACAATCATATTAATTTGGTTAACTTTATATTTGCACCCTATAAAAAATTAGCATTTTTTAAGGAACATACATTTTTCTAGTATTTAGTGATAGTCAAAGAGCAATTATGCTATGGAAGTGACAAGCGCGCGTCACGGAATAATAATAAACTGACAAGAAGTGACAAGCGTCGTCGTAAAGTATGCGCGTTGTGGGATGTGTTTTACGAGGAAGGAGTACTTTCTGATTAAAACCAAAATATTTTTTTTTATATAATACAAAAGCAGCTTGTTAAACGAAACAAAAACGGCAGTGGCCTCCAAGTAGGGCTTGCAAGAACCGGTTCTTTTTAAAAACCGGTACCGAAGTTTCAGTACTGGACATGGACCCGGGATTTCCCGGGAAATTCGGTACACACATCACATAGTGACTTTGTTCCTTCTACTATAAATAAATATCATTAAACAAACAGTAGTTAAACAAATATAGTATAATACTTTTTCGAGATGAAAAAAAAAATAAAACTCAAGAAAAGAATGTAACAAACGCTATTTCCTTTAAAAGAAAGGTAGTATCATAAAAAAGTAAAAGCTTTTTACAGATCAATAAACAAAAAAAATTAAATTATTTATTTTCCTCCTTTTTTTCAATATAATGTTACAAATCATATACAATAAACTATTTTTGAAGTGAAAACTTCTTTAGCGGCGTTGTACACTTTTTCTGTAATGGGTAAAAAATTTAAAACTCGCGTCAGGGTCACGTGACCAAAACTCGCGTCAGGGTCACGTGACCCTGATCGAAAATGAGTAAGACGTCATTCAAATTAAAAATAAAACATAGTAACAAAAAAGTTTTCACTTCTACCGGCACTCCTGGAGTGCAACCTTTTTTTTTTTATAATATTTTTGATACAAAACATTTTATTTGAAATGAGAATTTCATAAACAAAAACTAATCAGCAATGTAAGTGAGGGGTCAGTTAAATGATGATGATTATGATTCATTTATTGCAGCACTTTCATTTTGGAGAGAATAACTTTAATTATGTTCCGATTTTGTGTATTTTATAATTATTTGCTTTATTAATCTCTAAAAAGCTTTCACATTATTTTAAATTATTATAATATTATAAAAGTTACTTTTATATCAAAATAAAAAAATACATGTGGCACTCAGAGATTGCGAAAAGCTACCTTTTTTTTCCACTTCACTCGCTTCGAAGGATTCTATTTATTCGCGCGTTTTGCGTGCAAAACGGAGTTTACTCTAACTTAAAACGCGCAAAACTCCATTTTGCGCGCTAGAGCGCAAAGATTTTTTCAAAATTCGGACAAAATATCTTGTAGTCAATTATTTCACTGGCAGGCGAGGCGCAGAGCCACCCCCACTGCATTTCCTCGCTTAGTGAGGTGAAAAGTTGTGTGTTGCATTCGCAAGCAAAGTTTTTTCGCATCTCGCTAGCGTAGAAAATTTTTCGCGCCAACTATCAACTTTGCAGCCTTGCATAAAAAAAACTATTTTATTTAAAAAAAAACTAGCAAACCCATCGAACTCCATTTTGCCCACCAGTCTTTACTATAAACCTCACGGAGCCCGAGATCTTTCCAACGAATGCAAAACCGTCGAAATCGGTTCGTGCGTTCTGGAGTTATAGCGTCAGGAAGGAAAACTCGACTTATTTTTATATAGTAGATTAAAAATAAATGAGAGCAGTGGTGGCCCAGTGGTATCGGTCCCGACTTACGAGTTGTAGGTCGTGGATTCGAACCCCGCAAGGCGCATTACTTTGTGTAATTTATTACACCACCACTGCTCTCAAAACGGTGAAGGAAAACATCGTGAGGAAACCGGCATGTCCTAGAACCAAAAATTCGAAGATATGTGACATCTACCAACCCCCACTGGGCCCGCGTGGTGGATTATGGCCCACTCCCTCTCACAGAGAGGAGGCCTGTGACCCCGCAGTGGGAACATTAAAGGCTGATGAAGAAGAAGAAGATTAAAATGTTTGTGATGCACTACTGTTATATAGAACTTCTTTGTTGCAGGAGAATTTTATAAGTAGGTTTCATTGTGAAAACTCCTTTTGTAGCTAGCGGTTTAGAATTAGTAAGATAAAGGAAATTGTTTTTTATGACGGATATTTTTATGATTACCGAAATCTCCCGAACTGAAACGACGTTAGACGATTCGTGGTGTCAGGCATTTTCGTTAGGTTTTTGTTGGGAATGTCTTGATTTGGTCGCTGCGCCGCGCCGCGGTCAGAGCCCGCGATAAAAGCTATGCAATAGCTTAAAAAAGCATTTAAATTCGGTTCCTTGAGATTATGTTCTGATGATTATTGTCAATTATAGATTTACGAATAAAACAATGTTTTATGAACTACTCCATCCCACCCACATTTGTAATGAATTAATTTTTCAACTGATTTAGATAATTTTATGTAGTCTGCACGCATCGTGCCTTTCATACGATAAGTTAATAGTGACATTTTTACGTGGGTACCGAAAAAACCGAATTTCCCGGGAAATCCCGGTTCCATGTCCCAGTACCGAAACTTCGGTACCGGGTTTAAAAAAGTCCCGGTTCGGCAACCCCTAATTTAAACGCAGCCCAGCAGTATCTTCTCCACTCAGTAAACCTTCACGATAAACAATGCAATACACTTCATAATCCATTTTTCACATTTATTGAACATAGCTACTTAAAAAGTCTGTTAAATAAAATAAAAAAAAGAGGAGATGATAGTAGGAAATGAATTTGCGTAGAGTACGGATCGCTTCTTGCCACAACAATGATGAACAATTGAACATGCATGGGTGTCCTCGCCCCCGCCCCACCGCGCCGCCTCCCGCTTCGACCCCGCGTTGGCCTTACGAACGCCACGAGGCGCAGTATGTATCCACGTTAACTCTACATAAACTTCCAGTTATATATTTCTTATTTTTATTAGGTGCGAATGTAGTATATTTAGAATACATTGTATATTAAAAAAAAACATGACTACAATAATTTACCCCGAAGTACAATTACAAATATTGTAAAATGCCGGTTTCCGAGGGGTGCAAAAGGGTGCTAATGTAACTAGGTGGGTGCAAAAAAAAATGGTGCTTATTATGAATTTGCACCATCAAACTAATTTCCCTTGAGGCGCAAATTAAAAATAATAATTTATTAGCGTTTCTTACACCTTACACTTTTTTTAGTGAAAAGTATTTATCCACCAACGGGGTATCTACATATATCTAAACATACCAAAATAACTTATTAATGAAATTTCAAAATTTTGGGACTTTTATTATAATACCTAATATTAAACGATGTTCCGTACAAAGCTGGAATAGTGCAAACTAAGAGAAAACTTATATTCATGTCTTCTAATGATTCCACAAAAAATTACAACTACACGAGTTCCTTCCAATCTTTTTGCTAATTTGACTGTACTAAAATGCCATAAACTGCGGCTGATTGTACTTCTCGGTCTTCTATACAACTTGCTGAACTATGGTTGTGGTCCACGGAAAACCGACTTGTATTGTGGAACTCGTCAAGTCAAGAGATGGTTGGAGAACAACTTGTATACGTGTTTTATTGTATTGTATACTCAGAATTCATAAGATGGGGTCCATAGTTCTTCAGTAGGGTTTTGTCACCTTTTTTGAAAAACAGAAACATCGTCTTTGCTACAGGCTTCGGGCGTTCTATTTTCTTGAATGACGGAATTGAAGAAACTCGCTAGCAACCAAGATTTTTCAGTTATCATAGAATTGATGATTTTATATCATAATATGACATCACCACATAGTCGATGTAATTAATCATTACAATTCTATCAGCTATCTATGTGTCCCTCAACCTGTACATTTCGTGATCGAACGAGTCTGAACTTGACCAAAAAACTATACAAAATACTAGCTATGTGCAGTGAAGCACATATATCGGGCGCAATTTTTGTTTGCTCTTTATTAAACTAATTTTAGCTATGGGAATTATAATACTTATCGCGTTAATCACTTTCAATTTATGTATGTCACATAGTGACATTCCGTAACTAGCCGTAGCTCTTTAAATATTGCATCTATCACATAGCTGTTTTACAGTATGTGCGCAATGAAATAACGATTAAAACTGTATAAAAACCGAAAACCTTTCGACTTTCGCACGCGCAGCGACGATTATAGCAAACTCGGAGACACAATATCATCAAATTAGTGTAAGTATCACTCACGATCTTTATGGTAATCATCATCATCAACCTATTAATGTTCCCACTGCTGGGACACAGGCCTCCTCTCTGTGAGAGGGAGTGGGCCATAATCCGCCACGCAGGCCCAGTGCGGATTGGTGGATGTAACTGTCTTTGAATATATTTTTTCTAGGACATGACGGTTTCCTCACGATGTTTTCCTTCACCGTTTTGAGAGCAGTGGTGATGCAATAAATTACACAAAGTAATGCGCGTGGCTGGATTTGAAACCACGACCTACAACTCGTATGCTCCAGTCGGGGCCGATACCACTGCACACTGGGCCACCACTGCTCCCTTTTGGGTAAACCAGAATAAATTCCCCAAACGTATAGTACAGAATGTAAGCACTTCAATTCCGTTTATGAATCGCATGCTGTTTACGATCGAGAGAATCTCTAAAAAACTCTTGAAAAAGAAATAGGGTTTCGTTACAATGTTTTTAAGAGTTTGGCATGTCCTGAAACCATAAATTCGAAGGTAACTGCACTGGGCTTACGTAATAGATTACAGCCCACTCTCTCCTTCACAGAGATGAAGCTTGTGTCCCAGCAGTGGGAATATTTCGAATATTACTGCTGAGAATGATACATCTCTCCAACTACTACTTGCAAGGGAAAGAAAATTGCAGAGGAAGAAAAGTGTTTTTGCGGGACTGGTGTCAATTATTTTCTATCCTATTATTTTACATAAATTCTATCCGCTATAAGGTAGCTTAGTGTAGCAGGCACGCAATATTCGCCAAAACTGTGGAAAACTCACAAATTATATTTTTTAATATTCATGTTAGATTAAAAACCAAAGTTTCTACCAATATGCTTTCTGAACCGAGACATTTACAAATACAAAAATGTTTATTCCATCTTTACATAATTATATTATCTTGTATCAATTGAATTAGAAAAGGGAGGCTCTCTTTTATCACCACTTTAATTTTCTGTTAGTACATTCTCTACAATTTATTTGTTTCTTTTCATCTCCACTCTACTAAATCTGAATATTTCAAAATATTGAGTAAAGAATAATTATTTCATTATCAAAATAAAAATCGATCAAACTTGTGTACGTTACTTTTATCATTTTTGCGTCATTTTGATATCGCACTTTCATTCACATTATCTATTTATTTTTCAATAACAAAGTATTCTCTAATTGCCGTTGCAACAGTACATAGGTAATGATCACAAAGTTGAGGGAAAAAAACTAAAACTTTCAAATCATTTTAAAAATCAATGTTATTCATCACCAAAGTCCGAACACTGGTTGTGATTCATAAGAATAACTAAGGGCTAGCACTCACGAACGGCAAGATGTGACACGGTACAGTTGTGGGGGGCATTTAGTAGCATCCTACGGCATACCTGATCTTGTGGCACTTGAGGACACGCTCGACTTTGGCTTTCGCGCTAGCCGCTGATATTGTCTACCCAATAGGCCAATATCAACCTTATTATAATAACTCATTACTGACATTCCTTTGACACCATGAAGTAAGCTAGGCGTCTTACGTGTTACAGTGGTGTGCCCTGTGCGACATATTGTATAGTATGTCCGTATAATGAGGAGACGTAAAACTGACATGCACTCCAATAGCACGTAATAATACCATCCCGTGAGATGTTTAGATCTACGATGGTCGTATTAAAATCAAAGTATTTCAGTGCTATGATTATTGAAACATGATCAAAAATCACTTGTCCATAAAAAAACCCTTGGCCATGCCGCCGTTGCATACTGTGCCGTCAGTGAGCTCCGGCCCTTGCGCACTCCAAAATATAATACACAATGCATACTATAGATCCACATCCACAGTGGAAAAAAGCGACGCAAAGTTTTACACTGCTATTCTATATTTATCAGGCAAAACACAATTCTAAGTGGTTCATGTAAGGGAAATTTTTAGCTGACCTTTAATTTTTGAAAAACTGGCATTTGATTATATTTTTGGTAAAAACGTTAACACCATGTTAGTGTGCTGTGTGTCTTCTGGACAGTTAGGAAACATGAAATAATAACATTGAAATTAAATGAAAAGTGTAAATATTTGGAAAATCGGCCTGCAACCATATAGCATGGTTTTAAGTACAATTTTAATTTCGACTTTAGTTCTTGCATTAATATTAGGTGTCCAGGTAAATCTAAACTCAAGAAATATACTCGTATTTAGCATATATGGCATATTTTTTTGTTGATACCAAAGAATCGTCAGACAGCGTTAACGCTACCACGACAATACAGGCGCTATATACGGAACCCGAATTACCAAACCAATAAGTACGTATTTGCAATGTGTAGTGTATTTAGTTCGAAGTGGAAGAAGTGGTGAACTGTTACTTTATCCCACTAACATTACATGCTCAGATACATGCTATAATAATACTGACTCAATAGTATCTTGGCAGCTTCATTTTCTGCTACACTGCATTGTAATCAGCTTTAAAGTAGGCGCTATTGGTTTACTGGTTGGTAAACTGGTTCAACATCTACCAAGCATTTACCCACGTATGTTGAGGTGGGCTTCAAATTTTACGAAATTCAACTGAATATCAGTATTTAACTTGAAACGACTGCCTTTCTGACGGGCTTCGGGCGGCCGTTAGTAGATACTGTGTTATATCGCAAACCGAAAAACTGACTGCTTAACATTTTTCATCTTTAAAAAAACCGGCCAAGTGCGTGTCGGGCCACGCACAGTGTAGGGTTCCGTAGTTGCCCATCAAAATACTTATGCGAACTAACTAAACTGATTCGCTGAATTTAATTTTAAAAATAAGAATTTTCAAAATCGGTCCAGGAGTCTTTGAGAAATCGGGGAAAATACATAAGAAAAAAGATTACAAGGAATTTAGAACCTCCTCCTTTTTTTGAATTTAGTTAAAAATAGTTGACGATAAAAACCTACCTATCCCTAAAAAACATACCTATAAAAGCTGTAAAAATAAAGTTGACAAACTTACATTTGCAGTTGTCTCCGATACATTTTGTTTAAGAAAATATGATATCAAGTACATTTTATAAGTTGGTCGACTATTACTCGTAAAGTTGTAAAGCCTACTTAGTCTTGATAATTTTCTTTTAAACTTTGTTATATATACTACTATTGTGAATTTTTTCACACCCCCAAACATAACCGTTTAGCTGGTAGAGGGGGGGGACACTCGAATCGAGCAAAATTTAGCACTTTAAAGCTTAATATTTCACAAACGATTTTTTTTATCAAAAAATTGTTAATGGAAACTATCATTATTTTTTAAAGGCCTATTTAATGATACCCCACACTAAGGGGTACGCGAGAAAAAAAAATCCTGACTTTACGTGTAAGTACTGGAGGTACCCTAAAAAAAAATATTTTACGAGATTTTATTTTACCACTTTTTCGGCACAACGAATCCGTATATTAACACCAAATTACAGCTCTCTAGTACTGTGCGTCTCTGAGCTAAACTGCGGACAGACGGACGGACGGACGGACATGGCGAAACTATAAGGGTTCCTTGTTGACTACGGAACCCTAAAAACAGTAGAAACTTAGTCCCTTAAAGCAATTTTTACCAACCCACTACTGCGAAAGAGATAAGGTGTGTCGTAAAGCATCAATATAATTCTAACAGTCCGGTCCGGTGGAAACGCCGTAGCGCCTTTACAGCTACTCCAAAAAGACGGGCTCACCACCCCATCACCGCTACGATATATCTTGTGATTAATGACAAATGCGTAACCGTGTCACAATTGATTTAGCATTTTCCTACGGTCCTGCATTAGTAGATAAAGTAACGTACCTCTTCTTTAATTTTTACATTATCTTTATCTTCTGCAAGTAACTCTTTGGAAACGTCTCCTATTTGCTTGCGCAGCCCGGCCAACTCCGCTCGCAAAGCTCGCTCAGCTTCACATGTCAGCGCTCGCGCCGATTCGACTTCGTTTCTCACCGATTCCAACGTTCGACGTGCTTGCTCTTCTTGAAACTAGAAGGGTTAAAATGATTTTACATACCACTGTGTTTAAGATATGTGATCGTACATCTACCGCTTTGATATCTTCTCACAAAGATGTAACGAGATAGGCATAATTAAACACAAATGTGTGTATGACATGACACATTCAAATAAAAATCTTAAATTCCTTATTGTTAAGCACGCCTCACACTTCTTCTCATTGTTTATCGAACCACTGAATAAATACGTGCCAACGAGGAATAGTTAAAAATACCTTCAGGTCTCGATCGTATTGGGCCGCCTTGCACAGTTCCTGAGCCAGGGCCGCTTCGCCCTTCGCAGACTCCTCACTCAGACGCAGCCGTGTGTTCGCGAGGTCACACACCACGGTCTCTAGTTCTGTTAGTTGTGCTCGCGCATTCTTCACCTGATCCCCCTTGTTTTTCAGCTCTTCTGGCAAATCTCCGGTACAGTCGCAATTATTTTGATCTTCTACTATTTTTTTTATCTGTAATTTAAAATAGATTAAGTAGTATGTTTGATAGTTTCACCACTTTGGGGGGACATACTTATGCTGTACATTTTCTCTCAGAAAAATTAGGTAAGTACCCAATTAAAAATTTAATAGAACGTTCAGTAGATAATAAAAGAAAATATTCAAACTTGTTTTCTCAAATCATCTTCTTTTTCTGTGGCCAGTGCAAGTCGCTTCTCGTAGCCAGCTTCCAGGTCACTCCAGGCTGCTTCAGCTCGCTCCAGAAGCTGGACTCTCTGAGCCTCCCGTCGCGCCAGTTGAGCAGCGCGTGACCGCAGTTCTTTGGTTTTTGAATCTAAAGCAGCTAGCGCCTCCGCACAGCGCTCATCCATACAACACGCCTGCAAACACACAAAACTGAAATTAATATTTTTATAGGCATTCTTGTCACACAATGATGTTTTTGCTGAAAGGCTGAAAGCTATAACATATCATTACAGCAGATGAAGTGAGAAAGCCAAGCTTAATATTTTACGTTACGACTTTACGTTATGCACAATGGGAAACTTGAAATCGGGAGAAGAACTGTAACGAGACCTCCGAACCGATCCAAAATAACTAGACGAGTATAGAGGCGTGCTGGTTATGATTACAAATAATTATGAATATTGCCTTAGACCACACTTACTTCATCCATTTTTTTCATAATATCCCTTTCTTGTCGTTTTGATGTTGACCCATGTCGGCAACCTTGGTGTGGATCGTTTCCTAATCGCATGATAACTGATTCGACCGGCAATCTAACAATGGGACCGGTTGTATTAAATCCAAAACTTCCATCCACAGAAGGTTTAGTGATCACTGTTTTCCATGGAGTGCACGGCTGTCGATTAACAGCAGTCGATTTGATCGATTCATGAATGCTATTCCGATGTTTACTTTTTATTTCAATTTCTTCCGTCTTCTCTTCTATGAATCTAGAACAATTAGGTAAATGAAAATCACAAATATTGTTAAACTAGCTGTTGCCAGCGACTTCGCCCGCTAAAGCTAGTTTAAATAAAATCGACGAAGCCTCGATTAGCGCCGGCAATAAACTCGCCCCATCGGGGGCTACAATAAAACTTACGATATATGAGGCCATACACGTTAAGGTTTACATGACGAGGAACGAGTTCGGCCTCTCTATCTGACCATTCGGGGACCTGGACACCCGTGATCATAAATTAAAATAATGCAAAGTTTTAACATTGTGGAGTACCATGAGGTGTTTAAAAAAAGAGACCTGCAAAGGCTGTCTGCGTCGTGATGTCCGAGCTGCTGCCAGGCGAGCAGCGCATAAAAGAGATGCTGCTCGTCCGAGTCTTCAACACTGGTGGCGCTGAGATCACGGCCGTCCGTGTCTTTGTCCAGGCGCTGCTTTGCCTCCCTAATCGCATTCTGCAAAGCAATCAAACAGAAACTTTTGTATGTTTGTGTTTACCTTTTATTTGCAAAAATCCACCCTGTGTTTTCGATAGCCCGGGGCCGTGATATACTTTTAAGACAGTATCGCGATCACGAAGAAGGCCCTTTACCTATAGAGTTTTGCTTCCTGCTGCGCTAGTATTACTGCTTCGCAGAAGAAGGTGGCTGCTCCATATCATGGCCTGAACGTCGCCGCCGTAAAGACCCGTACTTGGGATAAGACAGTCGTTCTCTTGTTCCAATTTCATGTTGCATATTTGCATGCATCTTTCACCAATTTTAAGATGTATCTCTCGTATAATAAACAATGACAGATAGCTAACTTAAAGGGCGCTCCCTCACCGCGAGCATTCACCTGTAATGTAACTTTTCAACACATTTGCTCGAAAAATGCATTTACGAAGCCTGTATACATTGTTCGAAAGTTAAAAATTACGCACCATACAACGGAGCGTGCGGTAAAATAGGTACTCTCACCTAAGTACCTACTTTACCGCACGCTCCGTTGTATAGCGCCGTGCGTTTTCTTTACGTTTTTTTTTAATTTCCATTAAAAATAAAAAGAATTCCACCAAAGAGTTTCACGTTCTGAGAATAAACAGCCTGACTGATCGAACCTCCTTGGAAGCGCTTTTGCTCAATACGTTGTCTCACTTTAATACCTACGAGTAAATGAGACGAAAGATGTAGTTCTAATTTCCACCACGTGCATGTGGCGCCATTTGCGAATTTGCGCCATTTTCATATTTTAGGAACTTCAAAAATTGTTGCGACTTTTCTACTGTTAGATAAAGTTTTTTTAATTACATATTGTACTGTTTTCTCGCAAATGTGTTGAAAAACATTGTATGACACACGTGCGGAAATTGGTATTTACAAACTCGTGACTATGGTAAGCCCTCGGCTTCGCCTCGGGTTTACATTCGTCTACTCGTTTGTAAATACCAACTTACCGCACTAGTATCCTAATAGTTATTTATGATACTAGTGCGGTAAGTTGGTTTTTACAAACGAGTAGACGAATGTAAGCCCGAGGCGAAGCGAAGCGCAGCCGAGGGCTTACCATAGTCACGAGTTTGTAAATACCAATTTCCGCACGTGTGTCATACAATGTTTTTCAACACATTTGCGAGAAAACAGTACAATATGTAATTATAAAAACTTTATTTAACAGTACAAAAGTCGCAACAATTTTTTAAGTTCCTAATATGAAAATGGCTCGAATTTGCAAATGGCGCCACATGTACGTGGTGGAAATTAGAACTACATCTTTCGTCTCATTTACTCTTATGTAATAAAGTGAGACAACGTATTGAGCATTAAGCGCTTTCAAGGAGGTTCGATCAGTCAGGCTGTTTATTCTCAGAACGTGAAACTCTTTGGTGGAATTCTTTTTATTTTTAATGGAAATTAAAAAAAAACCGTAAAGAAAACGCACGGTGCTATACAACGGAGCGTGCGGTAAAGTAGGTACTTAGGTGAGAGTACCTATTTTACCGCACGCTCCGTTGTATGGTGCGTAATTTTTAACTTTCGAACAATGAATACAGGCTTCGTAAATGCATTTTTCGAGCAAATGTGTTGAAAATAACTATTACAGATTCGAACATTCGAAAACAATAGCGCATCAAATTGCCACATTTTATGTTACATTACAGGTGAATGCTCGCTGTAAGGGAGCGCTTTAATAATATGAATTTAGGAAAATGAACTCAAAGCCCAATTAATGTCTATGGTACCTTCAGATTTAAATTCGGTTTCAATTCGATTGCCTTTGAAACGTTCCATAGTATGAGACTGGTCATGGAAGTGGGTTTGTTCAATGGGATTCGTTTTCTTTCTGGTACTGGTTCTTCTATTATTCTTTCTTTGGGAACATCAGCCTACAAAAATACACAAAGAAATATCATAGGCAACCTGCTCACCTGAAAACCCATGATTCTGAAAAATAAAAACAAAATGGCGGGCGACGGATAGGGCCAAAAACTTCAAATGGCCAAATATCGTGATTCTATATGAACGGGAAGTACCCCATTATTTTGATAACACAGCGAACGTCAAAATATGCGTCAAAACCGAGATAAACGGCCGTTTCGTTTACAAAAACATTCGATTTAATATCTGCTCTAAGGGATTGTAGACCTGAGTAAGTACCTATCTGATTTTAAGTTCAGCTTGGTACGTCCAGGTTTTTCTGTGAAAAGGGGTTTTGATAGGCGGACATGAAAATAATCATAGAAGTATTCCGTTTTATCTTTTGAAGTATGGAGCCCTAAACAATACCTGTTGTCTCACCTTCTTTATTTTGATGACTCGGTCCATAGTATAAGGCACATTATTTTCGTTTACTTTATGGATTTCACCCAATATTTCCTTCAATATGCTCGTGGAAACTCGACGTGAATCAAAATTTCGGCGTGTCTTAAAATATTAAATTGTATTCATTAATTAAAAGCCTGTCACGTCCCACTGCAGGTCCAAGACCTCCCCACCCTCTTTCCACCTTTAAGTTTTGAAACGTACGTTCAAAAAATAGTTAGTTGTTAATAATTACACCAAAAAAAAACTTTCTTTCACAAAAATCTCAAGTCAAATACGGAGTAACTACGTCTGCAAATCTGGTCGCTAAAAGTACCAGTACCAGAAGTTGAAAGCTTGAACTGTCCCACCCCCAGGCTGGAATCCAGATGTAAATACAAATGCTGATTATTAATAAAGGCGCTCCCTCACCGCGAGCATTCACCTGTAATGTAACATAAAAGTGCGCAATTTGATACTCTATTGTCTTTGAATGTTCGAATCTTTAACGTTACATTACAGGTGAATGGTCGCGGTGAGGGAGCGCCCTAAGAAATAATCGAATAGTCTCTACTTAATAATGTTCGACGTCGAATCGAGACCATCGACAAGAATAACTTATTCTACCATTCACAAACTACTTCACCAGCCAATTAATATTAACGAAAGAACTTTCTGTTCAAAAGCCCTCTCGTTAGTTGACCCTTTCTCCTTTATTAGCCTGGTCATCTGTAGTATTGGCTGACATAAGTACTTGTCATTTAGGTACTCACTCGTCGAGTATTTCTTTGTAAATATTTAAGCTTAATAGAAATGTATATCCTACCATTTCAGGTTCTTGATTTTTAGTATCTGTATTTCTGATTTCTTGAGCATTATTATATACTGAATCTTTTTTAGATCTCATCATCTTGTAATAATTTAACTGTGTTTCGTTTTTTAAGATTAACTGCAACTATGTTTATTGTATCATTTTAAATTTTACTTGTATTTTAGTACAAAATTCACTTGACAATGTGTTTGACACTGACGGATATTAATCGTCATTTCGACTTTTAGTAATTTCTTTCTTTCAAGATATTTCAGCCATTTTTCTTGAAGGAAATATAAACTTTTTTACATATAAAGCAACATAGAGTCCGCGTGATCCGCGCCACCACTCATAATCTGCAGAAAATTCGAGTTTTTACATTGTATGATGTAATAACTGTCTACAATCGTGGCGCAGACTATAGGGTAACTAGGTACTTCTAAAACAAGACGCACCTATATTTAGCGACCAACTCAGAAATAAAAATACAGAGAGCTGTAAAGAAGATTGTCATCAATGTTACACACAACGATTATCTCAACAAATTCTCATCGTTACAAAATATCATGCAGGTGATTCACCATTACGTGCAGTCGGGCACAATGCACCGTGGTTGAAGATAAAACGAGAAAGAGTGATTGCGCTGGGACCGGCGCCGGCGCCGCCTGGCTCCCGCCGCTAACGGTCCTCGCCTTCCAAGTACAGCAGCATTAACTACGCTGATTCTATATTTAGCACAGTCACCATGCCATCTACAGCATTTACTTGTATCCAGTACTAGTTGCGTCTAAAAATGAAAAACTAGACTGCAGCCAAGTCGCAAGACTCCGTGATGCGTTTTTAATCATGGTCTGAGGCTAGGACGAGTGCGCGATGCTAACGTAAAGTTTTAAGATGAGTTATTTCTTTAGATTTTAAAATTGAAAAAAATAACACCGTTTCATAATTATATACTCGTATAATAGTAAACATATGGATTTGTCAATCTGTATTCCCATACTTTTTATGCATTTCGCCAAAAAATTAAGCCTATACAAATCCTAATAAGTATTTGCACTATGCTTACAACACGCTCTTGTAGTTATGTAAAAACGTATAAGTAAGAAGATGTTACTTCAATTTAAAAAATATCCGGCGAAGTGTGAGAAAACCTGGTGAACATAGGTATGATTCTGGTTTTGTAAATAGTTAAACCGGTGCTATTGTTCCTAAATGTAAACGAAAAAGATGAATTGCGTCTATATACATAATTCTGACTGGGCAATCAAAATCACAATGATTTTGAATCTCAAACTTTTTCAACCAAAACTCAAAATAATGTTACACTTAATAAGAGTGTTTTTTTTACCCTTTTTAGTCCAGATATTCAACACAAATACTTGTGATATTTTTTTTTTTACATGCGCTCGAGAATTTTTTAATCCGTATGTAAGTTATATACCTACATCATCCACAATTCCACATACAAAAATAAGCAAAATACGTAATGCTCACGAAATAAGAATTACTGTAGTATTGGGATCAAACGACAAGTATAGGTCATCGAAGAAAAAAATACAGAAATCGGACTAGAAAGCTCTGAGTAATCGGTGTATGTATCATATACATTGTACATACATTTATGAAAAAAAGGTATATTTAACGAATTACAGATTACTATTATCCTAAATAGCCAAAAAGAACAAACCAAAGGAGAGCATTAATGTATGGTATGTATGTGACTGTTTTATTTAGGTGTTTTTTTTTACCGGTAAAAAATCCCTAACTCATACCTACCCAAACTGATTGATTGGCTTAAACGCCTTAAACTAAGTATAATGCAATTAACCATTAGGACGATTTTGTGCATTCTACTTTGCCTACTCGTTTAATAGAAACATTTATAATTCGATTAGGTCGAATGGCGACAGTGCATCATTAATGACTCACCGTTTCCGGAGTTCTTAATTACAATTTGTACTATCGACAAAGTTGAATTATCACCCACCATAATGCTTATTTTCTTACAGACATTCAAATACAATTAGGTCCACATTCGCTTAAATATACGTATCCAGTAACAACTTTGATCTTTGTTATTTTGATGGATTCTAACGATTAATTGTCCAAATGGGTCACGATTCAAGTTTTCCGATTGTACATAAGGTGCAAGCCAAACACGTAACCTCCCTTTATAAAAGTTGTAAAAATAACTTTAACAAGACAAAAACTTTAATTAAACTTGGCTTCCTATAAAACTGCCTAAAAAACAAACACCAAAAAAAATATGTTAATACTTGTTTGAAATACAATTATTTAATAATGGACCTTTACTTGAGTAGGTAGTGTAGTGCTGAAATTGCGGAACTAGCTGTGTTGGAATAAGTTTTTTATTTAACCGTTTGTTATTGAACAAAAAAGCGCATATCAGCAAAAATTATACTATATAAAGCTCGATTACCACTCACTGACTGACTGACAGAATTGTTCTCCCAGATGGTGAAGGGGAAGGTGGGTATATTTTGACAGATTCGTATACAAGTCACTCTCGTGAGTATGGGAAAAATCCCAAACCTCCCCTTTTCGCCCCCCCTCTCCCCCCTCCCCATCGTATCTCGGAAACTAAGAGACCCGTGTTTTGTTTTTTTACGGATTCGTATAGAGGAGGCTCGGAAACGTAAAAATCATTTTTTAGAGTCCCCCTCCCCTTTTCCCCTTCTCCCCCCTTTAGGAGGATCTCGGAAGTTAACAGACTTGCAACAGTTTTTTTTTCAGATTCATGTCAAGGGCCCCATAGTTGGTCAAAATCATTTTTCAAAACTCTCCCCTCTCCCCCCCTTCACCCCTCCCCCCGTCGTATCTCGGAAACTAAGAGACCCGTGTTTTGTTTGTTTACGGATTCGTATAGAGGAGGCTCGAAATAGTAAAAATCATTTTCAAAGATCCCCCTTGTCTCCCTCCCCCCCCCCCTTTAGGCGGATTTCAAAAAAGACTTGGAATATTTTTTTTTCAGACTCGTGTCAAGAGGTCCAGAGTATGTCAAGATCATTTTTCAAAACTCCCCCCTCTCCCCCTCTTTACCCCTCACCCCATAGCGGTAAAGCGAAGCGCAGCGTAGCGTAGGGATAAGGTCACGATAGCTTTCCGGTGGTAGGTAGGTCCTGAGTGGAGCGAACCTGTGAGACCGAGTGGAGCGAAGGGGGGAGGTGGCGAGCGAAGCGAGCCGGCGACCTCCGTAGCGTATCGAAGGTTGAGTGGGTGAAGCGTAACTCAGCGGTGACGACAAGCAAACTTACAAGTAACTCTCATTAGTAGGGCAAAAGTACCAAGCCTCCCCTTTTTGCTCCCCCCCCCCCCTCCCAATCGTATCTCAGAAACTATGAGACCAGTGTTTTGTTTTTTATGGATTCGTATAGAGGAGGCTCGGAAAAGTAAAAACTCCCCGAATCTCAAAAGAGATTTGGAACATTTTTTTTTTCAGATTCGTATCAAGGGGCCCAGAGTATGTCGAAATCATTTTTCAAAATTCACCCTATTCCCCCCCCTTCACCCCTCCCTCCATCGTATCTCGGAAACTAGGTAGCGTAGGGAAAAGGTCACGATACCTTTCCGGTGGTAGGTAGGTCCTGAGTGGAGCGAACCTGCGAGACCGAGTGGAGCGAAGGGGGGAGGTGGCGAGCGAAGCGAGCCGGCGAACTCCGTGGCGTAACGAGGGTTGAGCGGGTGAAGCGTAACTCGCGGGTGACGACAAGCAAACTTACAAATAACTCTCATAAGTAGGGCAAAAGTACCAAGCCTCCGCTTTTTGGCCTCCCCCCCCCCCTCCCTATCGTATCACAGAAACTAGGAGACCCGTGTTTGGTGTTTTTTTACGGAATCGTATAGAGGAGGATCGGAGAAGAAAAATCCATTATTTTCAAAATCTCCCCTCTTCACCCCTTTCTCCCCCCTTTAAGTGGATCTCAGAAGAAACTTGGAACATTTTCTCTTGGGGCCCAGAGTATGTCAAAATCATTTTTCAAAATCAAAATGAGAATCCAAGATGGCAGCTGCTATAATTTTCGAATTGTTCATCAATTTTATCATGGGAGTCGTTTTCATGGTTTTCGAGGATGCTAAAGCCGATAGTAAGGTCAAAATCCAAATCCAAGATGGCGGCTGCGACAATTTTCGAATTTTTCATCATGGATGTCGTATTCATGGTTTTCGGGTATGCTAAAGCCGATGCCGATGGTGGGGTCAAAATCAAAATCCAAGATGGCGGCTGCGATAATTTTCGAAATGTTCATCATGGGAGTCGTTTTCATGGTTTTCGAGGATGCTAAAGCCGATAGTGAGGTCAAAATCAAAATCCAAGTTGGCGACAGCAAAAAATTCAAAGATATCATCATGGATGTCGTTTTCATGGTTTTCGAGGGTAATAAAGATGATAGTGAAATAAAAATCCAAGATGGTGGCTGCGATCATTCTCGAATTGTTCATCATGGGAGTCGTTTTCATGGTTTTCGAGGATGCTTAAGCCGATAGTGAGGTCAAAATCAAAATCCAAGATGGCGACGGCAAAAAATTCGTTTTCATGATTTTCGAGGGTAATAAAAATTGTCGTTTTCATGATTTTCGAGGGTAATAAAGATGATAGTGAAGTCAAAATCAAAATCCAAGATGGCGGCTGCGATCATATTCGAATTGTTCATCATGGGAGTCATTTTCATGGTTTTCGAGGATGCTTAAGCCGATGGTGAGGGCAAAATCAAAATCCAAGATGGCGACAACAAAAAATTCAAAGATATCATCATGGATGTCGTTTTCATGGTTTTCAAGGGTAATAAAGCTGATAGTGAAGTCAAAATCAAAATCCAAGATGGCGGCAACAAAAAATTCAAAGATATCATCATGGATGTCGTTTTCATGGTTTTCAAGGGTAATAAAGCTGATAGTGAAGTCAAAATCAAAATCCAAGATGGCGGCTGCGATAATTTTCGAATTGTTCATCATGGGAGTCGTTTTCATGGTTTTTGAGGATGCCAAAGCCGATAGTGAGGTCAAAATCAAAATCCAAGACGGCGACAGCTAAAAATTTCAAAGACATCATCATGGATGTCGTTTTCATGGTTTTCGAGGGTAATAAAGATGATAGTGAAGTCAAAATCATAATCCAAGATGGCGGCTGCGATCATTTTCGAATTGTTCATCATGGGAGTCATTTTCATGGTTTTCGAGGATGCTTAAGCCGATGGTGAGGGCAAAATCAAAATCCAAGATGGCGACAACAAAAAATTCAAAGATATCATCATGGATGTCGTTTTCATGGTTTTCAAGGGTAATAAAGCTGATAGTGAAGTCAAAATCAAAATCCAAGATGGCGGCTGCGATAATTTTCGAATTGTTCATCATGGGAGTCGTTTTCATGGTTTTCGAGGATGCTTAAGCCGATGGTGAGGGCAAATTCAAAATCTAAGATGGCGACAACAAAAAATTCAAAGATATCATCATGGATGTCGTTTTCATGGTTTTCAAGGGTAATAAAGCTGATAGTGAAGTCAAAATCAAAATCCAAGATGGCGGCTGCGATAATTTTCGAATTGTTCATCATGGGAGTCGTTTTCATGGTTTTTGAGGATGCCAAAGCCGATAGTGAGGTCAAATACAAAATCCAAGATGGCGACAGCTAAAAATTCAAAGATATCATCATGGATGTCGTTTTCATGGTTTTCGAGGGTAATAAAGATGATAGTGAAGTCAAAATCAAAATCCAAGATGGCGGCTGCGATAATTTTCGAAATGTTCATCAAGGGAGTCGTTTTCATGGTTTTCGAGGGTAATAAAGATGATAGTGAAGTCAAAATCAAAATCCAAGATGGCGGCTGCGATAATTTTCGAAATGTTCATCAAGGGAGTCGTTTTCATGGTTTTCGAGGATGCTAAAGCCGATAGTGAGGTCAAAATCAAAATTCAAGATGGCGACAGCAAAAAATTCAAAGATATCATCATGGATGTCGTTTTCATGGTTTTGGGTATGGGTATAGTGAGTTCAAAATCAAAATCGAAGTTGGCGGCTGCGATAATATTCGAAATGTTCATTATGGAAGTCGTTTTCATAGTTTTCGAGGATGCTATAGTTGATAGTGAAGTAAGAATCAAAATCCAAGATGGCGACTGCGATAATTTTCGAATTTTTCATCATGGGAGTCGTTTTCATGGTTTTCGCCTATAGTGAGGTTAAAATCCAAATCCTATGATCGCATACAGTGTTCACGGGGCAGTAAGCGCGTACCCATTAGAATAATATTTTGAAATGTCATATTTTTATCTAAACTGAAAAGTTTGTTTTGGAATTGAAAAATTATTTTTGTCTTGGATAATTTTTGTGTTTTCATCATGGGTGTCATTTTCATGGTTTTCGAGGATGTTAAACTGATGGCGAGGTCAAAACGGGAATGCAAGATGGCGGCTGCGATAATTTTCGAATTGTTCATCATGGGAGTCGTTTTCATGGTTTTCAAGGATGCTAAAGCCGATAGTGAGGTTTAAAATCCAGGAGGTCATAAACGACGTCCCCGAAAGCCTGCTGCGTGTTGTCTGCGAGGCGGGCTGTAAACTTTTTCGACCGATCAGGAATGGACGTAAGTCGGAACTTAATTACCAGCGAGACTCTGGCACTGATGAGGAAACGGCGAGAACACACAAAGCCACACAGGCTGAAAGTCAGGTTCTTAACGGGGAGGTCAAAAAGCAGTTCAGACGCGATACTCGGTGTGCAAATACCCGTATTGTAGAGCAAGCTATAGCTCGGAATAAAGGCTCGAAGGTAGTTGCCAAGCCCAATACCTCCCGCTGTAGCCTCACAAAGCCCAGAACGTCACAAGGCACCACCTTAACGTCAAAGCCAGAGATTCTCGCTGAAGTCGAAAAGTTCTACGGAGACTTATATGCTCAAAAACCTTGCCCACCTCAGGCCCACGGCGCGGATGACTAACGGGCCAAACTGACACGTCATCTCACAGACGAGCTTCCCGACATTGACATGGGTGAGGTTAGAATGGCACTCAGGCAGCTTCACCACAACAAAGCCCCAGGGGATGACAGAATAACCATTGAGCTGCTCAAGGCAAGAGGAATATCTATCTTGACAGAGCTTGTAAACTCTTCAATTCCGTCATCCACACTTGCATAACACCGGAAGCATGGCATGGGAGTGTGGTAGTATTATTCTTCAAAAAGGACGATAAAGCGCTCCTTAAAAACTACCGCCCCATCTCACTTCTGAGCCATATCTATAAGCTGTTCTCGAGAGTTATTCTAACTCGTCTCGCCCAAAAGTTCGATGATTTTCAGCCACCGGAGCAGGCCGGGTTTCAAAAAGGTTACCGCACCATAGACCACATACACACCCTTAGGCAAGTGATTCAAAAGACCGAGGAGTATAACCAGCCTCTGTGCCTAACGTATGTGGACTACGAGAAGGCTTTCGATACCGTCGAGACCTGGGCTGTTCTGGAGTCCATGCAGAGATGCCTCATCGACTGTCGCTACGTTGAGGTGATGAGATGTCTGTATAAGGCCGCAACAGTGACCGTCTGAGTACAAGAACAGAGCACAAAACCAATCCAACTGTTTACAAACGCGTTGGAGGACGTTTTCAAGACGATTGATTGGAAAGGACGGGGTGTTAATATCAACGGTCAGTACATCTCACACCTCCGATTTGCGGATGACATTGTCATTATAGCAGAGTCTCTGCAGGAGCCGGAAAAAATGCTGAACATCTTGAGCGATTCTTCAAGGCGTGTGGGTCTCGGAATGAATCTGGCTGAACAAAACCAAAGTCATGTTTAATGGTCACGTCACCCCGAGACCTGTAGGTAATCGTGAATGATGCTGCCCTCGAGGTTGTGCAAGAATACATTTATTTAGGCCAAAGTGTACAACTGGGCAGGCACAACTTTGAGAAGGAGGCAGCTAGAAGAATACGCTTGGGTTGGGCGGTATTCGGGAAGCGTCATATCTTTGAATCATCGATCCCACAATCCCTTAAAACCAGGGTTTACAACCAGCGTGTCCAACCCGTAATGACTTACGGAGCCGAAACGTGAACACTTACCATCGGCCTGGTCCACAAATTTAAGGTTGCTCAGCGTGCAATGGAGAAAGCAATGCTCGGGGTTTCTCTGGTGGATAGAATTCGTAATGAAGTCATTCGCCAGAGAACCAAATGTGAACCAAATGGCACGTCTGCAGACGGACAAACGGCAGATGGAGCAAACATGTGCTTGAGTGGAGACCGCGAATGGGCAAACGTAGTGTAGGACGCTCTGCTGCAAGATGGGTCGATGATTTAAGGAAGGTGGCTGGCAGTGGATGGATGCGGCCTGCCCAAAACCGGGATGGTTGGCGCTCTTTGGGGAAGGCTTACGTCCAGTAGTGGACGGCAATAGGCTGATGATGATATAAAGCTGATAACGAGGTCAAAATCAAAATCCAAGATGGCGGCTGCGATAATTTTTGAATTGTTCATCATGGGAGTCGTTTTCATGGTTTTCGAAGATTCTAAAGCCGGTAGTGAGGTCAAAATCAAAATCCAAGATGGTGACTTCAAAAAATCATATTTTTTATATTGGATGCCGTTTTCATATAAATGCCGATAGTGAAGTCTAAATCAGAATCTAAGATGTCGGTTGCGATCATTTTTGAATTGTTCATCATGGGAGTCGTTTTAATAGTTTTCGAGGATGCTAAAGCCGATAGTAAGGTCAAAATCAAAATCTAAAATGGCGACTGCAAAAAATTCTAAGTAAGAAATATTTTTCAAAACACGACCCCGCGAGCTGCTTGCAGCTCGCGCAACGCGCAAATACTAGTTATTATATTATATAAAGCTCGATTACCACTCACTCACTGACAGAATTGTTCTCCCAGATGGTTAAGGGGGAGGTGGGTATATTTTGACAGATTCGTATACAAGTCACTCTCGTGAGTATGGGAAAAATCCCAAACCTCCCCTTTTCGCCCCCCCTCTCCCCCCTCCCCATTGTATCTCGGAAACTAAGAGACCAGTGTTTTGTTTTTTTACGGATTCGTATAGAGGAGGCTTGGAAAAGTAAAAATCATTTTTTAGTGTCCCCCCTCCCCTTTTCCCCTTCTCCCCCCTTTAGGCGGATCTCGGAAGTTAACAGACTTGCAACTTTTTTTTTTTCAGATTCATATCAAGGGGCCCAGAGTTGGTCAGAATCATTTTTCAAAACTCTAACCTCTCCCCCCCTTCACCCCTCCCCCCGTCGTATCTCGGAAACTAAGAGACCCATGTTTTGTTTGTTTACGGATTCGTATAGAGGAGGCTCGAAATAGTAAAAATAATTTTTACAAAGTCCCCCTTGCCCCCCTTCCCCCCCACCCCCCCTTAGGCGGATCTCAAAAGAGACTTCGAATTCTTTTTTATTCAGTCTCATGTAAAGGAACCCAGATTTGGTCAGAATCATTTTTCAAAACTCCCCCCCCTCCCCCTCTTCACCCCTCACCCCATAGCGGTAAAGCGAAGCGCAGCGTAGCGTAGGGATAAGGTCACGATAGCTTTCCGGTGGTAGGTAGGTCCTGAGTGGAGCGAACCTGCGAGACCGAGTGGAGCGAAGGGGGGAGGTGGCGAGCGAAGCGAGCCGGCGACCTCCGTAGCGTAACGAAGGTTGAGTAAGGGTGAAGCGTAACTCAGCGGTGACGACAAGCAAACTTACAAGTAACTCTCAATAGTAGGGCAAAAGTACCAAGCCTCCCCTTTTTGCTCCCCCCCCCCCTCCCATTCGTATCTCAGAAACTATGAGACCCGTGTTTTGTTTTTTTATGGATTCGTATAGAGGAGGCTCGGAAAAGTAAAAACCATTTTTCAAAGTCCCCCCCTCTTGACCCCGTTCTCCCCCCTTTAGGCGGATCTCAGAAGAGAGTTGGAACATATTTTTTTTCAGATTCATATCAAGGGGCCCAGAGTATTTCAAAATAATTTTACAAAACTCCCCCTCTCCCCCTTCACCCCTCCCTCCATCGTATCTCGGAAACTAGGTAGCGTAGGGAAAAGGTCACGATACCTTTCCGGTGGTAGGTAGGTCCTGAGTGGAGCGAACCTGCGAGACCGAGTGGAGCGAAGGGGGGAGGTGGCGAGCGAAGCGAGCCGGCGACCTCCATAGCGTAACGAAGGTTGAGTGGGTGAAGCGTAACTCAGGGGTGACGACAAGCAAACTTACAAGTAACTCTCATGAGTAGGGCAAAAGTACCAAGCTTCCCCTTTTTGGCGTCTCCCCCCCTCCCAATCGTATCTCAGAAAGTAAGAAACCCAGGTTTTATTTTTTTACGGATTCTTATAGAGAAGGCTCGGAAAAGAAAATCCCATTTTTTCAAAGTTGCCCCTCTTGACCCTTTCCCCCCCCTTAAGGCGGATCTCAGAAGAGACTTGGAACATTTTTTTTTTCAGATTCACATCAAGGTACCCGGAATTGGTCAAAATGATTTTTCTAAACTCCCCCATTTCCGTCTCTTCACCCATCCCCCCATCGTATATCGGAAAAACTATATACTTAGCGGTAAAGCGAAGCGCAGGAATGAGGTCACGATAGCTTTCCGGTGGTAGGTAACTCGCGGGTGACGACAAGCAAACTTACAAATAACTCTCATATGTTGGGCAAAAGTACCAAGCCTCCGCTTTTTGGCCTCCCCCCCCCTCCCTATCGTATCTCAGAAACTAGGAGACCCGTGTTTGGTCTTTTTTTACGGATTCGTATAGAGGAAATCGGAAAAGAAAAAAACATTTTTTCCAAAATCTCCCCTCTTCACCCCCTTCTCCCCCCTTTAAGTGGATCTCAGAAGAAACTTAGAACATTTTCTCTTGGGGCCCAGAGTATGTCAAAATCATTTCTCAAAATCAAAATGAGAATCCAAGATGGCGGCTGCTATAATTTTCGAATTGTTCATCAATTTTATCATGGGAGTCGTTTTCATGGTTTTCGAGGATGCTAAAGCCGATAATGAGGTCAAAATCAAAATAGATGGCGACAGCAAAAAATTCGAAGATATCATCATGGATGTCGTTTTCATGGTTTTCGAGGGTAATAAAGATGATAGTGAAGTCAAAATCAAAATCCAAGATGGCGGCTGCGATCATTTTCGAATTGTTCATCATGGGAGTCGTTTTCATGGTTTTCGAGGATGCTTAAGCCGATGGTGAGGTCAAAATCAAAATACAAGATGGCGACAGCAAAAAATTCAAAGATATCATCATGGATGTCGTTTTCATGGTTTTCGAGGATAATAAAGATGATAGTGAAGTCAAAATCAAAATCCAAGATGGCGGCTGCGATAATTTTCGAATTGTTCATCATGGTAGTCGTTTTCATGGTTTTCGAGGATGCTTAAGCCGATGGTGAGGTCAAAATCAAAATCCAAGATGGCGACAGCAAAAAATTAAAAGATATCATCATGGATGTCGTTTTCATGGTTTTCGAGGATGCTAAAGCCGATAGTGAGGTCAAAATCAAAATCAAAGATGGCGACAGCAAAAAATTCAAAGATATCATCATGGATGTCGTTTTCATGGTTTTCGAGGTTAATAAAGATGATAGTGAAGTCAAAATCAAAATCCAAGATGGCGACTGCGATCATTTTTGGAATTGTTCATCATGGGAGTCGTTTTCATGCTTTTCGAGAATGCTAAAGCCGATGGTGAGGTCAAAATCAAAATCCAAGATGGCGACATCAAAAACTTCAAAGATATCATCATGGATGTCGTTTTCATGGTTTTCGAGGGTAATAAAGCTGATAGTGAAGTCAAAATCAAAATCCAAGATGGCGACTGCGATCATTTTCGAATTGTTCATCATGGGAGTCGTTTTCATGGTTTTCGAGGATGCTACAGCCGATAATGAGGTCAAAATCAAAATCAAAGATGGCGACAGCAAAAAATTCAAAGATATCATAATGGATGTCGTTTTCATGGTTTTCGAGGGTAATAAAGTTGATAGTGAAGTAAGAATCAAAATCCAAGATGGCGACTGCGATAATTTTCGAATTGTTAATCATGTTAGTCGTTTTCATGGTTTTCGAGGATCCTTAAGCCGATAGTGAGGTGAAAATGAGAATCCAAGATGGCAGCTGCGATAATTTTCGAATTTCTCATCATGGCAGTCGTTTTCATGGTTTTCGGGGATGCTTAAGCCGATAGTGAGGTCAAAATCAAAATCGAAGATGGCAGCTGCTATAATTTTCGAAATGTTCATCATGGATGTCGTTTTCAGGGTTTTCGAGGGTGCTAAAACCGGTTGTGAAGTCTTAATGAAAATCCAAGATGGTGGCTGTGATAATTTTTGAATTATTCATCATGGGAATCGTTTTCACGGTTTTCGAGAATGCAAAAGCCGATAGTGAGGTCAAAATAAAAATCAAAGATGGCGGCTGCGATATTTTTCGAATTGTCCATCATGGGAGTCGTTTTCATGGTTTTAGAGGATGCTTAAGTTGATAGTGAACTAAGAATCAAAATCCAAGATATCGGCTGCGATCATTTTCAAAATGTTCATCATGGATGTCGTTTTCAGGGTTTTCGAGGGTGCTAAAACCGGTAGTGAAGTCTTAATGAAAATCCAAGATGGTGGCTGCTATAATTTTCGAATTGTTCATCATGGGAATCGTTTTCATGGTTTTCGAGAATGCTAAAGCCGATAGTGAGGTCAAAATGAGAATCCAAGATGGCGGCTGCGATAATTTTCGAATTGTTCATCATGGGAGTCGTTTTCATGGTTTTCGAGGATGCTAAATCCGATAGTGAGGTTTAAAATCCAGGAGAAACGACGTCACCGAAGGCCTGCTGCGTGTTGTCTGCGAGGTGGGCTGTAAACTTTTTCGACCGATCAGGAATGGACGTAAGTCGGAACTTAATTACCAGCGAGACTCTGGCACTGATGAGGAAACGACAAGAACTCACAAAGCCACACAGGCTGAGGGTCAGGTTCTTAACGGGGAGGTCAAAAAGCAGTTCATACGCGATACTCGGAGTGCAAATAACCGAATTATAGAGCAAGCTTTAGCTCGGATCAAAGGCTCGAAGGTATTTGCCAAGCCCAATACCTCCCGCTGTTGCCTGACAAAGCTCAGAACGTCACAAGGCACCACCGTCACCTCAAAACCAGAGATTCTAGCTGAAGTCGAAAAGTTCTTTGGAGACTTATATGCTCAAAAACCTTGCCCACCTCAGGCCCATGGCGCGGATGACCAACGGGCCAAACGGCAAACTGACACGCCATCTCACACGAGCTTCCCGACATTGACATGGGTGAGATTGGAATGGCACTCAGGCAGCTTCACCACAACAAAGCCCCAGGGGATGACAGAATAACCATAGAGCTGCGCAAGGCAAGAGGAATACCTATCTTGACAGAGCTTGTAAACTCTTCAATTCCGTCATCCACACTTGCATAACACCGGAGGCATGGCATGGGAGTGTGTTAGTTTTATTCTTCAAAAAGGGCGATAAAGCGCTCCTCAAAAACTACCGCCCCATCTCACTTCTGAGCCATATCTATGAGCTGTTCTCGAGGGTTATTCTAAAAAGTCTCGCCCGAAAGTTCGATGATTTTCAGCCACCGGAGCAGGGCGGGTTTCAAAAAGGTTACCGCACCATAGACCACATACACACCCTTAGGCAAGTGATTCAAAAGACCGAGGAGTATAACCAGCCTCTGTGCCTAGCGTGTGTGGACTACGAGAAGGCTTTCGATACCGTCGAGACCTGGGCTGTTCTGGTGTCCATGCAGAGATGCCTCATCGACTGTCGCTACGTTGAGGTGATGAGATGTCTGTATAAGGCCGCAACAGTGACCGTCTAAGTACAAGAACAGAGCACAAAACCAATCCAACTGTTTACAAATGCGTTGGAGGACGTTTTCAAGACGATTGATTGGAAAGGACGGGGTGTTAATATCAACGGTCAGTACATCTCACACCTCCAATTTGCGGATGACATTGTCATCATAGCAGAGGCTCTGCAGGAGCTGGAAAAAATGCTGAACAGCTTGAGCGATTCTTCAAGGCGTGTGGGTCTCGGAATGAATCTGGCTGAACAAAACCAAAGTCATGTTTAATGGTCACGTCACCCCGAGACCTGTAATCGTGAACGATGCTGCCCTCGAGGTTGTGCAAGAATACATTTATCTAGGCCAAAGTGTACAACTGGGCAGGCACGACTTTGAGAAGGAGGCAGCTAAAAGAATACGCTTGGGCTGGGCGGTATTCGGGAAGCTGCGTCATATCTTTGAATCATCGATCCCACAATCCCTTAAAACCAGGGTTTACAACCAGCGTGTCCTACCCGTAATGACTTACGGAGCTGAAACGTGAACACTTACCATCGGCCTGGTCCACAAATTTAAGGTTGCTCAGCGTGCAATGGAGAGAGCAATGCTCGGGGTTTCTCTGGTGGATAGAATTCGTAATGAAGTCATTCGCCAGAGAACCAAATGTAGAACCAAATGGCACGTCTGTAGACGGACAAACGGCAGATGGAGCAAACATGTGCTTGAGTGGAGACCGCGAATGGGCAAACGTAGTGTAGGACGCCCTGCTGCAAGATGGGTCGATGATTAAAGGAAGGTGGCTGGCAGTGGATGGATGCGGCCTGCCCAAAACCGGGATGGTTGGCGCTCTTTGGGGGAGGCTTACGTCCAGTAGTGGACGGCAATAGGCTGATGATGATATAAAGCTGATAGCGAGGTCAAAATCAGATATTTTCGAAATAATCATCCTGGGAGTCGTTTTCAGGGTTTTCGAGGATGCTAAAGCCGGTTAAAATCAAAATCCAAGACGGCGGCTGCAAAAAAATCATTTTTTTTATATTGGATGCCGTTTTCATGGTTTTCGAGGGTGCCGATAGTGAAGTTTAAATCAGAATCTAAGATGGCGGCTGCGATCACTTTTGAATTGTTCATCATGGGAGTCGTTTTAATAGTTTTCGAGGATGCTAAAGCCGACAGTAAGATCAAAATCAAAATCTAAAATGGCGACTGCAAAATATTCTAAGTAAGAAATACTTTTCAAAACACGACCCCGCGAGCTGCTTGCAGCTCGCGCAACGCGCAAATACTAGTCTATTTATAACTTTCCTAAAACTGAAATACTCGTAGATAAACAATACGTACTCGATACTCGTTGTTTAATCCTCAATAGGTTTTTTTTATAATTATCCTGAATTTGCCAAAGATGTTTAGTAAAGGCCTCCCCAGTCTCCCAAATCCTCTTTTGAATAAGCATCAAATGAGTCCTCCCAAGGCGGGATCCGTGAAATATGGCGTCGCTCAGTACTTTTGCTGCGCCATCGCCACCGATTTACAAAACGGGGCGGCCATGTTTAGTAAAATTACCTATCAGTTAAGAGGTTTTGGTAAAGAAAAACTAAGGATTCATTCACATCGAGACGCGACGCCCGTTGCACCTTTTGAAAATTAAATCTAACTTTATTTACCATATGAAAAGATACACGTGAATATGCGGTGCGTCGCGACTCGATGTGAACTGCCCCTTAGTTTGTATGAATAGTTTTGTCTATCTTAAACGTAATATGGCTGAATGATTTGTAGTTTTTTATTAGCTATCGAGATCAATCGACAACCTAATTCAAATCGAAATGACTACACATTCAGTCATTAAATATCAATTAGTATTTGTTTGAAAATAACTCAAAAGTGGATTTTAATATGAATAAGCGACGCATTATTGTGGCGACACTGATCATATCTAAATCTGTTAGGAAATGAGTGGCACGAGTCACGCTGATACAGAATGCACGTTCTATATCATTAGGATAAACGAACCACAACAGTTAATGTCTATAGACATTATCCTAAATAAAATTAAAGTGCTTTGCAGTATTTGCAATAAATTACTAATAAGTTAGAAAAAGAAGAATGAGATTAAGAGTTGAAGTGGGTATATTTTTCCCGGAAACATTTTTTTTAATTTGTTGAGGCAGTTCTAAGCGACAGAAAGAGAAATGGGCGACGGAAAAAGCCGATTTCGCGTCGATAGATGTGGGAGCACCCTTACAGTACGTTGTGTACCTTTCACATAGTGATTTAATTGATTTTCAATATTTATTAATAAACTCATGTTCAGTATTATAAGCGCTTACACTCTTAGATTCTACGTAATATGAAGTAAGTACTCGTACTTACATATTTGTCTATTTCACATGGATTGTGTTGTAACAAACCTGTCACAGTCGGCAAGCACCGAATTACCAATTGGATTAACTTGACAATCGAGGGCAAAAATTAATCAACGTGAAGATCCGTTATTTGAGTATGAACCTACCTATACTGGGTCGCGGTTTTTTCCAGTTCCATTGAACGTATCATATCAATAGCCGGGTATGCAACCGCGGCCGGTACGGTGCGCCCGAAACGCGGACACTCGCTCAGACAAAACAAATTGTGAAGGCCTCGGTGTAATTCCAACTTGTTTACCTTTACAATATTCATGTCACAGATTTGCATAAAAAAGTTAACTAGAATAATAACACTTTCAAAATGTAGAAAACGCATTCCATGTGTGAATTTCGATTGGTGATAACTCCTGTAAGTAAGGATTACTTACGTGTAAGAGTCCTCTCTTGTAAGACGTGCGATGTTCCCTATTAGTAAGACAAGTTATCCCAAGAAAATATGAACAATAATCATAATCATGCGATGCCGTTTAAAACCGTTCATACGGATGTTAAGTGAGGCACCATTAAATAAATACTACATAATGGGGTGAAATTGCCGATGTAAACAATGAAGATTGTTGCAAAGATGGCAAGAATAAAACCTAAGAAAAGTATAAAATGAACAACGACGAGACAAAATCGCAAGGTCTCGGTGCGTTTGATTATGGAACCCGTTTGTGCGTGAGACTCGCGCCTCGTTGTCGCGGGAGAGTGTTGCTCGCTGGTCGCTATTGGCCGTCGCGTTGTCAATAGAGGCTCTTATTGTGCTCGTCGCATTGTTACCGGCCGGCCAGATGACCCCACTGCACGCCACAATACGCTGATCACATACCACCGGAACACCGATCTACTCCGTCAATAGCGTCACCGTGTTGTTCGACCGTCTCACAACATTCTGACGGTGCGTAGCGTACACTATGATTAGGGTTGTCATCTGTCTGGGTTTCCCTCGATTTGGCCTAGTTTAGAGGGCATCCAGGGAGAGACCGGGGGGGCTTCATTTGTAGTACGGAGTTATTAAAATGTAAAGTCTTGGGCCCCCCGCGACACACGCACACTTTACCATCTCCTCACCCCTCCCGACGCAGTTGCCACTCTAAAACCCGGGAGCTGGCACTTAGAGATGGCAACCCTAACTCTGATCAACGTGAGAAGCTTGGAGGCCGGTGACGTAGACACCACGCCTTCCACAGCGAACTCGTGTTACCTTCTGGAAAATATATGACCGCAACGTCACACGCAATCGAGTCACGAGAATGATCTTCTCGTTTGGCATAAGTACTTTATAAACATTACTGAGTGTTGAGCATGACACTCATAACCTACATTCAAAACAGCCGGTGCATTTAAAATATTTCAAGCGTTGTTTTAAAAATAATTCTCGCCCAAAACGTCTGTTTCTCCGAATAATTAGGTTGCTTTTACTGTTGTCTATTCGGTTCGGATCCCTTTGATGTACCTTTAATATTTATCGCAAACAAGTTTTGTAATGACTTACTCATTATAAACTGAAACATTGTAAAAATATTATACTTTCGTGTAAAATATGGGCACAAAAACAGTAGCCTTTGGTTATTTTTCCTTTAGAGAAAGATAATTTTACTACACACAACGTTGGCGCTGTTAATTTGTTTAACTTTTTACTACATACTTTTACCAGAACAGATGTATTTATCTCTTAATTATATAATAGGTAAACGTTATGGCAGTCTACCTAATCCACTAATGATAAGTATTTGCGATGTTCACAAATCATACAAATGCTCAGTTTCTTAAGCAGATATGTGTCATCTTCATATGCGTCTTCAACCCGAGGCTTTTTAAAATCATTACTATCTTACACGTGTTTATACAAATCAATTCCCAACTGTTATAACGCAACTCGATCATCAAGAGGACCTTGATGTGTGCCCTCAGTACGTCAGTACCTCCAATGTAGTGAGCACTTTTGCAATCGACAGTTCAAGGTTTTCCATGCATCCAATAACAATTTAATTCATATTTAAAAGCTTTAGCTCAATACTCTTCGCTAGACCACTGAATCGCTCCTAGGATACTTGTTGCACTATCGACAATCAACAAGAAGCAAGTGGAGCTAGAAACGTACCTATTGGCGAGCAACAACAAGCGAGTGTTTAGTTCCGATAGTTTTGTAGCTCGGCTATAAGCGAGCGTTTCTTAGGACAGGCGATTACTCGTACCACTCGCTCGGGAAACCGATACACAATAGGCTTGCAGCATCAATAAATACAAATCTAATAAGTCTATCTTGGTATGGACATGTGATGAGGAGGGATGACAATCATGTGACTAAGAGAGTGATGAGTATGAATGTTGATGGATGGAGAGGAAGAGGAAGGCCAAAGAAGAGATGGACGGATTGTCTAACTAAGGAATGATATCAAAGAAAAAAGAGTAGATGATACTATGACGTGTGATAGGGAATAATGGAAGACAAAAACGTGTTGCGCCGACCCCAGGTAAAATGGGATAAGGGCAGGAAGATGATGATAAAATAAGTCCGTCAAAAAGACCTCAAAAAAGGACTACAATAATAAACACTCGTAAACTAAACAAACCAAGAAAGTATCGTAAAATTAAATCTATTTTTGTAATCCATCTTAGGAGTTGTTGCTCCTAGAGTCTTGCTTGAAAAATAAGAAACAGTGAACTTTCAACCGGTAGGGCAAGTACAGGTTTGTCAAGTTTCGTAGGGCTCTATCATCGAGTCGTGAAATGAAATACAACGAAGGCGATAGCCACAAAACCGGAATAACTAGAACATGCAAGTTCACAGTCGACAGCTTTACTGGCTACTGGGTTCAAGTGAATCTGAAACAGTAGTCCGTTTTATAGTTCAGTTAATTACGAAATAGAGTCCGCGCCTCCTCTCATGACGGTGGTCGATGCCAATTTAAAAATCTGGCCTCTTTGACGTCATTTTTTTCATAGTCATAGCCATTACTAATATTAAAAATAAGAAAGTTTGTGAGGGAGGATGTATGCGTGTATGTGTATGTAGATAATGTTTGTTACTCTTTCACGCAAAATCTACTGAACGGATTCGGCTATTTGGTACACAGATAGTTTATAACATAGGATAGTTTTTATCTCGATTTTATGTTCCCATGGTATAATTTTCGATTTGTAGCGGGTGAAGCCTCTGGCAAGAGCTAGTATATTATAATTGCGAGTACGTTACCTGATTGTATCAACACGGTTTACATAGCATTTATGTACGCCTATTATGACGCTTTAGAAGATTTCGTCTCATATAAAACTAGTCAGTATTTACCACTTATTAATAAATTAATGTAGTTTTTAGAAAAAGAAACAACAGTGACAGTTCCTGGGCGGACCAGTTTCATGCAAAAAATTACCAAAACCCTTTTTAACTAGGAAAGTTGGAGTTGCATATTTTTGTCGGTATTAAAAGATTCCTAGTCCAGAAAATTGCTACCTCCATGTTTTTTTGCCAGGCGGGCGTCGAGCAGCATTCTTATAGTCCTATTAAAAAGATGTGCATACCAGTAAAATAACACATAATGCAAGACATATCGCCATCGGCGTAGTGGCGTAGTAAGACCGAATCTAGGATGGCAAGACACATTGTGCGAGGCCCTTTTTTTTTCATGACCAAAATTATAACTTGCATTTACTGCTCGCACGCACGGGGCCTCCTTTTTAACCGACTTCAAAAAAAGGAGGAGGTTCTCAATTCGTCGGAATCTTTTTTTTTTTTTTTTTGTGTATGTTCCCCGATTTCTCGAAGACGCCTGGACCGATTTGGAATTTTTTTCTTTTGTTTGAAAGGGTATACTTTCCAATTGGTCCCATGATCACCAGGTCAGGATCTGATGATGGGATCCTAGGGAAATTGAGGGCAACCTTCAAATTTTATAGGCACATAGTACCATTTTCATATATTTTCTAAAGCTATTCAAGTATCTGCATCTGATAATCATCATCTCAGGTGGATGACCTGATGATGGAAGGTACAACTCCTTAATAGTAAGGAGTAGGCATAGATTGATTTATATCTCCGGAACTACAAGTCCGATTTAAGTAATTCTTTTTTTGTTGTACTAGGTATCATTTAACTAAGAGAATACTGCAAGTTTCATCAAAATCGGTTCAGTAATTTTTGATATATGGAATTTTATTAGCTTAATGTGTACATGAGTGATGTAAGTACTGGTGCGAAGGATTACAAAATTCTAGTGCACATGTAAGAGAATAATGTTCTTAACAAGAATTTGGGTTGAATATTTAAACTAAAAAGAGTAAAATAAAAACTTTTTCAAAAAAAATATAACCGCCTTCAAAAACAACCACAAAAAAGTGTAAAATAATCTACAAAATAACTTTTCTTTCGGAAGTCGGTGGCTAAAAAGACAATGAAAAGAAAAAATACAAAGGCACCGACTTCCGAAAGAAAAGTTATTTTGTAGATTATTTTACACTTTTTTGTGGTTGTTTTTGAAGGCGGTTATATTTTTTTTGAAAAAGTTTTTATATTCAGATAACTTGGTTCCCCCAAGTTATCCCTACCAAATGTGATTATGATGTAACAGCGACATCAGCTCTGCGAGGCCTCTAGGACTCTTTCAGCTTCCAGTAAGATAAAAAACGTTTCCAAGACTTTAGCAACATGGGGCCTCGCATGAGCAGTGGAGTCCGCTTCACTCCCGCCGCGCTGCGCCTAGCTACGCCACTGTATAACGCCATAGGGTCCCAAATGCTAAGTTGTCTCACGGTTGCAAATCCGAATTATAATGTTTCTGCTGTTGGTATGTGCAAACTGCAACTTCAATATAAAAACACAAATATTCATTGGTTATTATAAATCCATATTTTATGGAACGGATTTATAGCTAACACATGCATATTTAATACAGTTTCAGTAGAACTAAGCATACCTGTCTTCTTTATGTAGCACCTATAAAGTGTGTGGTATGAAAATTATTTTCCGGAACTACATACGGGTAGGTGGTAGGTATGTTCAAGTACAAGTCTCATTAAAAGCTTAACGTGATGGGGACGGACTCTGGCGCCGTGAAATCGTAGCGCTTTTAAGTAGGTATTAATACGCACAGAATGCGCGCGCGCAACTCAGTAGGCAGCTTGCGCTCGCTTAGTGTCGTTGTTGATCAGGCGCCTAGTTGCCGGCGAACGGGCTGCGGCCGCGACTATTACTGCACCGACGAAAATGACGATATTCACTCCGAACTAATATTGTGTGACTAAACCGTAAACAAGAGGATATAAAAACTTTTTTTATTAATTTAAAAATACTTTAATTCTTAATTCAAAATGGTTAGTGGCAATAAAGATCCAAGTGATCTCAAAAAAGTGCCACCGAAGAACCGTGAGAAGAAGTCTAACAATTATAAGAGAGCAAATTGGTTTTCGAAAACATGGTTTGTCTGGATGATGCCCACTTTCTGGAGAGGCTACAAGCGGGACCTGTACGACTCGGACCTCACCAAGCCTAAAGATAGCCACCTCTCCGACAAGCTTGGCGACCGCCTCGAAAAGTAAGTACCTACCTACCAATTTAAAATATTTTAAACGCGTTCGAAATAGTTACAAAAAAAATGTGTGTACAGAATTATTACTAGTACGAGTCCCTGTAAATGTTGACCTTTAACTTTACAAGGTGATGAGTAAATAAAAGGATATTCACAAACTAACTTGTTGAACCGCCGACATTTAACAGCAAGACATGTTAATAAAATCTATCCGTCCACGGCCGCAGTTACAATACCACAATGAGTAGACAAACATACTCATATTATTTGTTTAAATGGTAAATTCCAGGAGCTAACAACAAAATTGTTCAAGACAAAGTACTTTATAACCTTTACGTGGTTGACGGCACAAAAGTTTACACAACCGTACGTACGGAGAGCCGTCTGCGGTAGTTTCAAATTAACACCTGCGTTTCTCATGCACAATATTGTATTGGAATCTTAAGTGTTTTCCGATTTGTTATCATACCTGAGTTTTTAAATTGCAGTAATATTGGCATTGTTATGGCCAGCTTTTGTTTTTTATTCGATCAAATCATGTCTCCACACAGGTTTTTTTTAGCACATTGTAATCTAATTAAAAGTGAACCTTTCCGAAAACTTTCAAGTTAAGTTTTTCTTTGCATTTACTGATTTTTTTTAATGTTATTTGGAGCTAGAATACAAACGCAAATTAAATAACGTTTGACCACGTATCGTATGCGTATGCATGCGGTGCATCGGAACAGTTTCGAAATACTTTCACAATCACATAAAATGTGCACTGTTCTCAATTTAGGACACATTCCCAACTCGGCTTTTTTAATACTCCTAACGAGGTGGCATGAAGATGAAGGCATCCGAAGTAAGTTAAAAATCCTCTTGACCTGCCGCATTACTTATCTGTGTAAGTGGACACGCTAGTGTTATTATTAACCTATATTTTCCCACTACAGGACAAAAGCTTCCTTTTTCTCCGTCCATTTCTCGTGATATTTTTGTGACGTTAACTAGGACTTTGACCTTATTTTGAAGGAATAAGGATGTAAATACTTCAAGTAGATACTCTGTAAATACAGAGTTTAGGGGACATCGACGCACAAACGGATACCATGGGTCTAGAACATGATTTTGGACCCCCTCGTGTTGGAATTTTTCGTCGTTTCCTAATTTTTTAATACTTAATTATTTTTCTTATAATGAGCCGGGCATTAGGTACTACAGGTACTTCGATACTGGACACAGTATCTAGGTTTACAATGACCTTTCGTAAGAACATTTATAAACAGCTGAGAGGACAGTATTTCAGGTCTTATTTACATTGGTACTTTTAGTGAAAGTAGTAAATTAATTACTTTTTGTTTAAAAATCTCATTGATTAGGTAAGAATTATGAGCAGTCTAAAGTACAAAAAAACTATCACAAAAAAATTACATCACAAAGAAAAGACCAACGAAAAATTCCAACACTGGTCTAGAATCATGTCCTGGACCCGTGGTATCCGTTTGTGCGTCGATGTCCCTTACACCCTATATAATATACAAATCATGGATTGTAAGTCAAGACATGGCTTCATTAGGTCAATCTTTTAAGAAAGAGTTAAGCTCATCCCGCAATCCACCGTCAAGTAGACACCATGCATACCATGAAATAATTTATATGTCATCATTTCCGCGACTTTGAATTTAGCAGAATGTTTCGTCATCAAGTTTCCCACCTGCTTATATTTTTCGGAAAATAACTGTATGCCGAAATACACGACGTAAGTACATTAATCATATTTACTTGCCTAATTACATCTGTGACTTTAATAGCCAAAATAACAATAGGCAAAACTAAATCCACGTAATATTATTCAAATATTAAGACCAAATTGAAATAACAATACTATAATCCCAGCAATAACATAATATCATCAAGTGAAGATCTAAATTAAATAACAAAGAACGGTTTTTTTTTCCATGTACAAATATCAAAACACAGTGTAAACGTTTTTTTTTTAACTAGTGCCGGGTTCTTTCTATGGATTAAACCGCCTTCAAAAACAATCACAAAAAAGGGTAAAATAACCTACAAAATAACTTTTCCTTCGAAAGTCGTCACATTCATTATTTTCAAAATCCCAGTACACCGCAATAATGTGTAATAATACGGTGTACAGCGAATTTGAAAATCTGAATGTGGTCAGCAACTTTCGATGCTGACTGTACCTTATATTAGTAAAATACATAATTATACACTATATGAAAAATTATGTAGGTATATTTAAATTAACAAGTACATTATTTCCTAGGAAATTGAAATTTTTTCTCGTTCAGGATTCCTTTTTAACCGACTTCAAAAAAAGGAGGAGGTTATCAATTCGACTGTATTTTTTTTTTTTTTTTATTAATCAACGCGTTGAGTAAATCCAATAATGTCATGTCGCGAAGTCATTAAATCCATTTGTTAGTTTTCAATTCATGGTATTCCTTCATTATTCTTTACACAATAAAACCTATATAATGTATAGTTACTGTTGGTGATGACTGAGCTGGTGATATTAGGTATATTATATTATACTAGCATCCCGGTAGGTACCTACTTTGACTGCAAAATCCCTAATAACAAAATGATCCGCCATTCATTGAATTCATTTGTTACAAAAAATGTGATAAATGAAGAACCGCTCGACCGATTTTATGAACTTCACATAAACCATCTACTGAATAGTCCGTTATAAAATTACAACGAGAAGTAGTTTATACCTTTACGTAAAACAATTTACTCAATAAAATATTAATTCTGTAAATATTTTACTCTTAATTTTAGGTTTTATAAATAGTATGTCCTTATATTTTAATTAGAAAAGTAGAGTTTTTCAATTAAGCACTTATGCTATTCTCTATAAGAAATCTCATTGCTGGACTTTACGATGTGCTCTTCGACGTGACGGCTATGAGAACGTCAAATCGTGCAGCGCGAGCGCTCATCGTTCGCGCTTCACGTTTGGATAATATTGCGCTGTCAGTAGCTTAGTGCAGCACTAATAGTACATAGCAAACTTTAGTCCTAGCGTGGCGTGAGCGCTGCGACAGCGGCGGCACGGTCACGAGGCTGTGCTTATAGAGAATAGCCCTGCATTTGCTATTAGCCTGCGACGTCTCATTGCTGGACTTGATCTGTCGATCTCTACTGACCACCATACTAGTTTCACGTGTCCAAGATAACACTACGTACGACGTACCTAACGTCAGAAAACGTTGAATGGCATGAAATTGAATAATATATTTTAACACGCATATTTAAATAGGTACTAATATAAATGAAATTACATGTACTTTTAAAAGTAGAGTTATATTTCTTATTGAAAACTTGAACAAATAATAAATAAACACCATGGTGTCATCGATACGACTTTAGTATTATCTTAATACTAGTATTAAAAGTCCCTAAAACTAAAAAAATACTTTCAACTATATAGTAGAGGTGATGTACTGTTTTTTAGAATATAATTACGATCGCACAGATAATTCTACTTATCACAACTTTATTATGGAATACTGCCAATATGAACACAAACTTTCAACGGGACCCTTCAACACGTGGTTCCACACACACAATGCCAGTTTCAAAAGTTGTGGCAGTTATTCCGAACCGGTCGGTCGTGTGAACTTCGTCAGACATTTCCGTGTTTTCGTTCTTTTGTAGTATCTTGGCTCTTCACTAGGAAATTCACCTTGTAGATACACAGAACGATATTTAAAATCAAACGTATAATTTAATCTGAAAAAAAGCAGAACTTGTTTTTAGCGTGGTAAAGTCATCTAATGAGTCCTCCTACTCCGGGCAGGGCGGGAAAAGCGAATTAAAAAAAATGAGTTTTACACTAGCAAAGCTAATAAATAAATTATTAACCTCGCAAGTCTGCTATACCTACCCTTACGACTTTGTTGACGCGTGCGAACCCCTAAGGATTTGTATTGTGAAAATCGCCTGGATACCAAAGTCGTAAGATATCGGAGATTCATGATGGATCTTGTAGGATTGCTTTTCTCATTAGATCTATTTAAATAAAAAAAAAAAGTTAGATGGATCTAATGATAATCCATCTCTAAAACCTGTGATCGGGTTAAGCTCGGAACTTGGGGCACCCCGACTAGGACAGGTTAGGTTCGAAGAGGACTTCCGATTCGTATTAGTGTGTATGAAGGGGCTTAAGTCAATCTTAGTTTCTCAATCATTTAAAATGCTTCGCTATAATTACATAAATTATAATGACATAATTATTATTAAACAATGATATTCTACCATTGCTAAGGCCGCACTCGCGCTTGACGAATACCTGTTCTCATTGAATCAATAAATTACAGTCATTATCATTCTTGAATTTGTTTATAACATACATACTTCTACAAAATGTTATCCCTGTTTCTTAGAATACAAAAGTTAACCTTGCCGAATGCAATAAACGTACTTGAACGAAATCTTAGTACTGCATGTTGCTTAAGAGCGCTTATTCTCAACGTCGCAAATGACTGTCAAATATTTACAAGATTTAATTAATTTTCCTATTTTACTACATGAGAATAAGAAATATGGCTCTTTAGTGCACTAAAAAAAATATTAGGGAACACAATAATTATTAACGTAACAACGATTATATAGTTTTAGAAGTAAAAAAAGCATTTGGAAACATTCCAAATGCAAATATATACCTGAAACGGTAACAAGTTTTCAAGTGCACTACAGAGCCGTATTTCTTATTTCCATACAGTAACATAGCCAAATTAATTAAATTTGTAAATATTTGACAGCCATTAGCGACGTTGCCAACTTTCTGGTTATGCGCCCTTAAAAAATATATATGATAAAATTTTATGGATGACGATCATTTGTGTAGTATACGTATGCGACTCGTGACTTATTTAATGTATGTGTAGTGAATATTAATAAACCTCTACTTGATTAATGACTATAATATACATCTTGCAATATTAATAACTCAGTAATAATCTTCCGGATTAAGCCGCGTTTGTAGAGGTTGGTCTGTGGATGGGTGACCATTTGTCATAGCGACTTCAGACTTTACTCATGGCGCGACGCGATATCGAAAAGCATCGATTGACGATATCGGTCAGATAAGACACAAGCGTCCGGCCGAAGAAAATGTATGGACGATCGCTTGTGTTTGATAATGGAGTCACACGGATTGACGATATCGCTCACAGATCTGCTCGATATCGAATTGCATGTATACGTGCTAATGACAATGCACATGATTCTCTGTTCAAAATTCTATTGCACCAAATTAAAAACTACTCGTCAAGTGCGACATCTTTTCTCTTTGGTTTGCAGCGCCTTTATGTCGTAGTAGTAAGGTGGATTTTTGAAGTGCACGGTCGAATTGCATCACATCAAATAAAATACGTCCGACTTAAATCGGCAATCGACTCGATATCGCACGAATCGCATGGCGTAATAATTTTTATACCAGCCAGTATTATGCGTCTTTGGAGTTTTGAACCAAATTCACAAACCAGTATCAATGATTTGCGCAATACCCGCGGTGCATTCCTTTTTAAAATTCTTTGGAAGTCATTCAGTTATTAAACCAGTTAGTCACGGTATTATACTGGGTACCAAGCAACAGAAAAAAAAAATGTCGAAGGCCTTACTGAATGTATGCCAGTGTTTAGGGGTAATTTTCAAATAGTAATATTTATTATGTATGTATTTTTTCTTCAATTTAGATTCTTCATAGGAAAAAGCCTCTTTCATTCGGTCCACTTCTTTTGATCGTGAACTTCTTGCCAATTTACGTTTAGGAATTATAGAGATTTTTTTATTCATAATGACATTCTTCTGCACATCTATGTACCTACACGCCGGTGTCGCTTTGTATCGTCCTCTATGATTATTATGTATAAAAACATCGAGTATAAGTTACCCTTCACCTTACCTCACTTGAAGTCACCGTGCGAAGTATTCGCAACATTCACTTACCACACGATCATCGAATAAATTGACGATGAGATGGAGTCGTGAGCAACGTTCATTAAATACATCGCAACAGTACCTTTTAGCACTAAAGAAGCTTCACTGCAAAATATTAAACCTTGGCTGATTCTAGAAACATGCATATCAACAGAAAAAAAAACGATTGTTAATACTTCTTAAATCTGAGAAAAATCGAACAAACTGTACAGTTATTCTCATACACACTTGTCGATTTATCGTTGCAGTTTGAACTGTACCGACTAATCGTAACGATTTATCGTAAGGCTTGTAGCAGCCATAAGTTTATTACAGTCCTCGCTGGAAAATATTAGCAATTTTTTACACCTACTGTAACTTATCATGAGTTAATTGTTGTATAGTACCTATCCGTGACGTAAATTGTTAATCAAAAGAATTGCATAAATTGTTTACTATGTAATTAACTATAAAGTCCTTGCTGACAAACGTTTTGCTGTGAACGGCACTAACGATAGTCTTAGAATACGTTACATTGATTACAGCGCAATAAAAAGTTCATTTGAAAACTATTCACATCACTTCCTATTTTTTTACAAGTAATGTATAGGTACCTGCCTATTAGTCTTGCACCTATATTTTACAACAAGACTGTAAGCTACTACTAAACTATAACTAATTATTATGCAAAATATTGAGTAAAGTTTGTTCTACTTTTCCGCATAGGTATATTTATATATGGCTAGAGTTGGGCAACACTCAATGCTATATTACAACTAGTGTTTATGCAGCACTACACAATAGTTACCAACACAACTTGACCAACTAACAGGTCATATATGACATTAAAAACTTTGAAAACCATAAACAAGATAAAAAAATGTGCCTTTTTTGGGATCTGCTGTTTGGGAAACCTGTTAAAATAATTAAAGAAACAGCTTAGTACTTTTCATAAATTGTAAGTTTATAACCACCATTACCACAGATAACTTACTACATTAAATACTTAATTGTGTAAAACGGCACCCGAGTCTGAATTATATAACAATAAAACAATGTATTTGACTCACATTCGTGAGAAAAAATAGGTAAGATTTATGGTTTACGTGAGATTTTATCTCATTTCGCAAAAACTTAACTGCAGACATAAAACTTAAAAAAAGGAGGTTACATAGATAAAACGTCGTTTATAAACCTACTGAATTTCGAAGATTTAAACCTTCCTACGTTGATTGTATCTATAAAATAAATATAAGATTGTTGAATAATTATATCGATCGGAAGCTTTGAGACATCTCGTGGAAAGGACAGGCAGTGCAATTAAGTCTGTAATCAATATATTTCATAATTCTTATTCTCTTCTGGACTAATTATCTTTGATTGGATTAATGTAACTGACGGATAATTTAACTGGTACAAAATGATCTTAGACACTACTTGACAAGACAATAAACGTGAAGAGTATAAATTAAAAGATTACTTTATTGTCTGCTTGACTGCGTCTAGTTCTGTTCGTCTGGTTCAGGGTATCGAGTCTGCTAATTATTAGTCAGAATGGCGCCACAATGGCGTTTCAATTGTAGTGCTTATTCGAACCATTTTTTACTGCTGATTAAAAAATGGTTCGAAAATTGAAACGCCATTGTGGCGCCATTCTGAATAATAATTAGCAGACTCGACACCCTGTTCGTCTGGTTCAGGGGTTCGATGGCCAGGTTGAGCGACGGTATTTTCTGAACAAGGCAATTTTAACTTCGAACTGCTATGTTACATTTCCCTTAGCACGAATTTTCACTATTTGAGACTGAAACTTTGACAATTTCAAATTGTCAATTTTCAAGGAAAAAATTTGTTCCTTCTTCGCACACCAGAGGCGCTGTTCCATTTTTCCTTACAAGAAACGCTGTAAATACTGGATGGACGCTGTAAAGTAAAATAGTGAAAACTCGTGATAAGGGTACTGCTCCTTCATTTACTCTTTGTGTTCCTAGACCACGGTTATTTCTGCAAAATTTCCCTGCAAATAACAACAATTAATTGCGAATGTATTGCACCAAATGTTGACACGCATGTTAGATCCCAGCTATCAATTCACGGTGATAAACACGAACTCTGTTCAATTACATACAACAATATGGTGAGCAGTCATGTTCGGTTTGCCGCCTCACTGACGGCAAGTGACAATGATGACACACGATATTCACACAATAAACAGCCAACATTTGCGTAGTTCCCAATAAAATACAAATTGTACTAACTATTTATGCCTGGAAATGGTCCGTGAGGCATTATTTTCGTACGTGAAACTCTTATATGGACATTTGTTGGGTTTTCAATTATAAAAATCAGGGTTTTCCGTACTAAGTACTCAATAAAATAAATACCTAAATGTAAAGAAAACCCTCTGTAACTTATTTCATGGTTTTTATTGAGACCGCTGGTACGGTATGGTATGGTAGCATCATCATACATTTTAAAATATATGTACAAACGACAGCAGATTAATCTACTAAAATCTGTAAAATTTTACTAATGAACATTAATTAACTTTCCATTAATATGATAAGGTTGAAAATCTATTATACTAATATAACTATACTAATCTATACACCGTGACTTTTTAGTCGTCTTACAAAAGGGGTCCACTTAATGTATCCGACCTAAAATACCTCTAGGCGAGTTTTTTTTTTGTTAATCGTTAATAATAATTTTTATTTTTAATAAATAGGTCCATTAGAAATATGAAACACCCATTTAAAATGTTTACGAATCAAGCTGTACAGTATACCTACCCAGCGCAATAGTCGGGCAGATCATTCCATCTCCATTTTCTATGAGACAAGGGTGTTTTTAACTACGACTTGCGTCATATTAATGAATTAAAATTTTATTTTTAAAATTTTCGAATTTCTTAAATACCTATTTTTTTGTTATAAACGTGTTCTAGTCGTTGGATACATGAACTGGACTGCTTTTGTAAGACGACTAAAAAGTCACGGTGTATATAGGTTGACTTAACCTATCTAGTCTGTGGTTGACTTGCAGGCAGCTGTACTATGCGGTTAAAATAAAAAGGAGAGTGTCAATTATCTCCTTATGTGAACTGTCAATTGAAAATAAAGTTACTAGTAAAAAAAAATTTGAAAATTATTTTTAATAGGTTAGATATAATACAGGGGGCGTGGTAGCGCCCTAGCCAGGTAAAGCATGCAAGGCCGTACCATCCTTTTCTCGAAGTGACGGTACTTTTGATCTTGTTAGAGTTATTTTCAAATGATAATTGTTTATTTGAAAGCGTGCAAGTGTTAATAAGGGGTGAGGTTGGGTGACGTTACAATATGGCGTCAGCAACCTTCATAGTTGTACTGCATAGTAATTGTAATTTTAAAGATCTCTTATTACCTAGTGGTTAGTGGTTCCGATAATAAGTATTACGCTACTTGTGGAAACTTCACGTTCCCCGTATTACACCTAATCAAAATTATATAGAATTGGATCACGTTTTATTCCACAATAAATCTCCATAACTTTATTTAATAAGAAGGCTAAGTAAATAATAAAGGGCTATTATTGTAAAAAAATACGAATAAACTATAATAGCGATAATATTTCTTCATAATTGTTATAGGCAAAGGTCAACCTCATTTTATTGCCAATTGTGCAATCACAAAATTTATTTTTCAGTTTTTTCAATCCATGGATGCAGAAAAATGTGTCTAGATTCATAAGAAATGTACCCTTCTGATTTACTTATTTAAAAAAAACTATCTCTTATTGATCATAACATAATCTTATCTAGCCTACAGCCTTTTCCGACATAGCCTATCTAACACAAATTAACTTTTCAATTCTAACCAGTAGTTCCTGAGATTAGTGCATTCAACCAAATAAACCCTTCAGTTTTATAGTATTACGGTGCGTACAGACTCTAAACATAACATGTTATACAACATTGCCATATAACATGTTTCATAATATAATGTGGACGCTGAATGTTATATAACAAGTTATAATAACATGTTAATGATAAATGTTCATCAATGTTATAACAGGGTGGAATTTTGTAATGCCACCTGGAGGGAAAGTACTCTTAATACTGCAGATAGAAAATTTTACTCAAAGGAAACATTCCTTTATTTTTGAATAGAAAGCAAACTGCATTCAAAGATTTTCGAAAATTCTCTTCTCCCATCCTGGAATCGAAGCGGCTAAAATCTGAAAAAATTATACCCTGTACTTTTATTGCACCGATCGTTAGGGTCAATTATAAGGATGAAATCTCTCTAGCAAACATGATTAATTAAATGAAAGGAAAACCTTAAATTAAAGCTCTCGTAACATTGTAAATGGATTCTTGGTTCGATTCCCGGGTGTAGGAGAAGAGGATTTTCGAAAATCTTTGAATGCAGTTTGCTTTCTATTCAAAAATAAAGGAATATTTTCTATCTGCAGTATTAAGAGTACTTTCCCTCCAGGTGGCATTACAAAATTCCACCCTGTATAACATTGTTATTCTAATGTGTACAGTATTGTTTTATGTTGCAATGTTGAATAACAAGGTTACATAGCGTGGACATATGGATTAAACACAGGTTATGAAACATGTTAGGTACATGGTTTGTACGCACCTTTAAATGTCAATGAATACTTATAGATAGCTAAGATACAATGTATAATACTACAGTAATTGGTAACAACATGAAGTCATTACCCTGTAAGAATTGACAATGACATGCACAGTATACGGCTCCAAATATTTCAAGATAAGGAAATTATCAATTCTCATCTTTAAGAATCTAATGAAACAGTAGAAGTGTTAACACTTCTTTATATGTAACAAGAACTGTTTACCCAGATAGTTTAACACTTGAGCAAATTGATGGTAATGAAATAAAGTAACTCATGATAGGTATCTACAACTATTTATTTACCATTCAACTAGGTAACCTTTTAGTCAGTAATAAGTAGAGTCCCTACGATACTTCCCGAGGAAAATGTTGTCATTGTTATGTACAAATAAAAGTAAATATTATGTATAATATGCCGTATAAGTGTCGTATAGGGCGTGTTGACAGCATCAATGAATTGGAAATCATATTAGTGTGTCAGCTAGAGTTTTAAGTTCGAAAGTGACGTCAGAAGCTAGTAAAAAGTGTACTTGCTTTTACGTTGCAATTTTGCATCTCCGCTGATTTTGGTTTACGCAACAGAAGACAAAATACGTGACAAGTATTTTATTGTTTATTAAACTGACGGACTAATTAAAGCCTATGTACACCGCTTATTTAAAATCGCGCCGGTGCAGTGCGTTTTAGAAACAGCGCGTTTCTAAAACGCGCTGCACCGGCGCGGTTATCGGACCGTAGGGCGTTTTTATCAGAACAGTTTGTTGTCTTTTGTTTTAGGCTTCGTTTGACTTGCGTGCGTAACGCGTCTGTATCGCGTCAAACGCGTTGCACCAACGCGTTTAAAAAACGTGGCGTGCATAGACTCTTAATTTTTTTAATATTTTGAAAAATCTAATTAGCCTGTAAGTTCTAATATTTAAATTTAAGTATCTTGTTATTCTAATTCAACCCTTTCCCGGTACATCTAAACGATCCAGAAGGCATTGTCCTAAAACAGAGCACGTTCTACATTCGTTATTCTAATTGTCAACACACAAGGCATTACGCAATGTATGTTACAAGTTGCGTTTCCTGTCTAATTCAGCGTTCCGGGTAATTGTGATTATGTACCGACCTTCTCATTGGCTAATGTCGACGAAGACGGCGGCACATCGATAACTGTCCCGGTTGACGGAACCCACCGTTATTAACCAATTTAACTTGAGACTTTGGACCCGTTTCGTTTTACGCTTCCCCGAATATTAACGAAACCTGTTCTCCTTATAACACCTTCAGATTATTATGAAAATTCAAATCGATAATCGTGAAAAATCAATGAATTTTTTTATTTTATTAAATTTAATTCCTAAGTTTTTACTTAAAAAAGTTACCAGTTCAAATACCTGTGTGTTTAAATAACAAAAATATAACTAAACTAAACCAGAAAATCGAAAAATTCTTCTTCAACGTTGTCAACTGTAATGTGCCCAAGAGGCTGGTGGCGTTGCCTTTTTGCATGGCAATACTAAGCCAGTGGCCAAGATAAAAGTGAACCCATTATTTTTTTATGAATTGATCGGATCATGGAGTACGGGTGTTATGGACAAACACACAATCATGTTTAACATCAATAGATTATAAGATCACGGTTATAAACTTAGAAATTTGTCAAGACTACATTTGCATATCTATAGATAGCGAAATAATAATCTGATTGAATGATAAATGCACTACATATTTAAGTCTTACATCAAATCTCTGAGCGACTGGTTTCAATGACGTCCACTAGCAATTTAGACTTTTAAACACACAAAATATTTACTTTGAAGCCGGACATGATGTTAGTAATTATAACTTAAAATTTATTATGAAGAAGAATATAGACCGGCTTAACTTCTAAAAAAATGATAAATCAGAAAATCTGACTTCGTAATAAGCTATCTGAAAAGACGGAAACAAGATTCTTCAAAAGCTTTGAATCTAAAAAGTCATAGTGTGCACTTGACATGAAATTCACAAGCCTCTTTCTGAAATATGGATGGTAAAAAAATCCTTTCATGTATTTAGCTAAAAATAAAGCTTCGATTCGCAAAACGAAATTAGTAAGTCATAGCGTTAGCACACACACACACGGCATTTATATTCTTAAAATAAGCTGAAGGAAATGTTCAGTCGAATCGTTGCTATTTCAAACTGAAACAATGAAAATAAAGTCATTATTATTGTACAGAAAGCTGAAGGACTAAAAAGCCCACGTCCGCGACATCTCATAAACATCTTGTGAAGGCTTTAACATTAGAGTGCCTACTTGAACTCTTTGTTTCCTTGTCCACTCGCTACAAGGACGTATTGATTCTTTCCCCACCTTATACAAGCCTGAGTGTGTCCAAAATATTTACACTTTTATTTTTGCGAAAAAGGCTTCAAGGGCAAAACAAGTCATATATTTTTTTTTAAACAACGAGTAATATTCATAATCTGTACTGACTGCTGGCTTCTTACAATACTGATATAATTGACGTCTACATGTTGGTAAAGTCTGCGAAACAACTGAATAGGTAATTAATGAAGGGATATTGTTGCACGAACTAATCAATAGGCACTAACGTCACAATTATTATGTAAATGATTGAAGGAAACCTTTGATTACACAAACTGTTTTATCGACATCGATGATCAACAAGCTACAATTCCCACGTGTGTGACCGGTGTTGTATTTAATATGTTTGCTTATATGTTGGATTGGGAATGGTGTATGTTGCCGTTATGTGAGCCAAGCCGACGGCCGTCACTACGTCAAAGAAGCAGGCGTATAAGTAGCATGCGGGATGCGGCGGCACAGCGCACTCTGCGCGGGAGCACGGTAATAATATCTACAGTATTTGATCTTCATACAAACGGACGAAACGCGAGCTATACCACGTGACTCGATGTCGGGGCGCGCTCGGGGCGCTGACAGTCACGGCCGTACCGTAGTGATGAACGGACGGTGCGTTGTTTTTTTAACAAAATCAGTTCATGGACATAATTTAATATGACGAGTAGGAAATATTGTGCTGTTTTTGGGTGTATGAATTCGTCAATAACGTATCCAGTCATAAGTTTTTTTTTTAATACCTGGAAACTCTGAAAAGTACTGACTATAAAATAATTTTACTTAAGTACTAGTGGCTGGTAGGTAGATACATAATGTGTGACTTTTTAATGGATAAATATTTTCTATTATCTCACGAAAAAAAGGGTATTTGGATTAATAAATACAGTGAATAGAGTAAAGGAAAGTTACTGAGACGAGTGAAATAGGTAAGTTATAGGCAGTTATGAATGAATCATGATACGGTAGGTACTTACGCTTGTGTTAAAATCTTTCCTATTCAATATACAAAGTATTTTATTTGTTTACTGATATAAGAAAAGTATATTTACAATCACAAAACTAAATAGATACAGAAAGTAGGCAAATGTAATTAAAATGCTAGAGACGGGCGTCGGATCGAACAGCCCTAGCGCATGTTTACGTACCACGCGGCTGTAGGTATTTATTTCTATCATGCGGCCGAGATCAACTACTGTAGATATTTATACTGTGGCGGGAGTGTGCCACTGCCACGCATCTCACAAAGGCCTAGAATCTCTGCGAATGGGAAGTATTAATCAAGGCAACGTAAGACTTGTTAACACGTTTACACAATTACATTGTGCATACGTCGTATCACATATCGGTGTTTAACGCTTACTCACCATGTTATGTGACAATAAAGAGCAATTGCAAATCCAATTATTCTATTAAATTCTTTTTAAGAGCTGCGTCCACATTCCGGATTTTTAATAAACATTCGAGCGTGTTATTGATGCCTAAAAGTGTTTCACCACGGGAATCTGTGCCACGGGCATTAGTAATATCATCGGACAAACACGCTTCAAGCTCTTTTTGCCCTGTTAATATAATTTTACCGGCTTAAACGAGTGTTCATGGATCTTGTATCCTTTCTCCACAGCGTTTCTCTGAATACTTCGGTCGCTTAGTTTCTTTCCACGATTATTAATTACATTATTTACGTAATAAAGGTAATTCAAAGTTTCTTATCAGTAGAACAGATTGGTTCACGAGTCGCCCACATGGTCAATCAACTACGCTCAAGAAACACCGGTCCATGTGTCATGTAACGATACCTTTATGATTCACGTTCACTTGTGTACCCTACTGCACATACACTCAATTATTCGCTAACGATTTGCATTGTATTTAACATCTGTCACAGCTACAATATTTGCCTTCCGTTAATGAATACCTAAGTTGTATTAATGAATAACATTATCGTACGTCTTATCAATGAGACGAATTGAATAATAGACCAGAATTTTTACGTCAGTTCTTGAGAAACTGACGAGCTGACTTGTACTAGTACTCATCCAGTCTATTTGCAGTCGGAACGAGTTTGCTTTGCACCTGCAGTAGCAGCTACAACCTGCACCTACGACTATTTTTATAAATAGATGTGAGAAGTTAGAAAAAACTACTTTATCCCAATGATATTATAAAGTCATAGATGCGTTATACACGTACAAAGCGACGGAAAAAACTGTGCCGCGCCGAGCGGCAACACAGAATATACACACTTTTTTATTCACACATTACATTTCACTACAAGTAAAAAGGATAGCTTGATACAACGCAATAAGAAAAAAAGTGACAGCTAGATAAACAAACAGCGCCACGCGTCATCAATCCCCCCGCACGTCAGCGTCTCCTCTCGCTCGCACCCGTGCTCGCACTCTTTCTTTTACGACGCCATATTTATAGAAACGTTATGTTTTATTTGTGAAAATATTAAAGATAAATAGTATATTTACGAATGTTATGTGATTCTTTGACTTTTAGAAGTCTTGCATGTTTAATTTGTACAATATCTCGTCACACACGACAGCATTTTCGGTATTTTTGAGTCACTTTTACTTTTAATTCAGTCTGTGGTACGTGAAATGCCGCTGGCAACGTCGCACTGAGATCAAGATGTGTGAATCAGCCTCATTTGAGCGCATACGTTATTGAGCGCGTATGACGTATCTACACCTTTTTACTTATAATATCATTGCTTTATCCCATCGAACATAAGAATGGACAAAAATAAACGCTTTTCTTTAAGATGGGTGCAGTTGACGCGTGTGTTTGCATAAAGTGTTGCTGATCGATGCGTGGAAGCGAGACAGTGGCCCCCGCAAGGTGCAGCCACGCTCACATAACTCGACACGACACATTTCTGCTTCCATTACCAACCATTGGGAATTGATTTTAATCATTTGAAAGGTTCGGTTTGGAATATGGGAATAAATCATTATTGTCGTAGAAAATGTTAGCTACATCTTTTAGAAAGTGCCTGTTTCGAACATAATGACGAAGTTAACATTGTAGCACATAATGATGATTTAAAACACTTCGACTCCAACTTTTGTTTGAGAAATTAAGAACTGTTTAATAAGTTTCTCTTAATGTGTCTATTTTTTTAAATATTATATTAAAAAGTTACTGCATGGGCTTTGGTACTAAGTGGAGCTTGAATCGGTACAAGGTTGTTGTGAATTGTTCGACCAACCTCCTTTGTCACAGTGTTGATCATCAAGTAATTATGCACTGTATGTACGGTTGCTTGCAAAGTTACGGCACGCTAGTCGATGACCCCAGATGTAACAGATAACTAATCATTATTTGTTTTTTCTCGTCAAAGAAAATCTTATTGAAAATGGGACATTGCCGTAACTATTTTGCAGAACAGTAAAATATTTTATTGCATACAATTTTAAAATATCTAGACAGTTAGTTAAAGTTTTGAAAAATAAAGGACAAGTCTTATTTTTTTTGGATGAATATTGACAAAAAGGGTAGCTTGTGACGTCATAACGCCTGTAAAATTATACCAAACGCGTGGTATTATGATTGAATAAAAATTGAATGATTTTTATAAGCGTTGTATTTCGACAATATTAGTTTACGTAATAAAATAGAAAATACGGGTGAAATATTTTTTGAGAACATAACTTTCGGACATTTTTCAATAAAATATTGTGTCGCATCACGGAATGATTTTAATTTGTGTTATTTTCTAATATTACCAATCACTAATTTACTTAGAACTTACCGCATTAATAAGTCAGTAATAACTTTACCACAAAAAGCTTGTCCAATTAGTGGATAGTTTAGAAAACAATAAACACCTAAATCATTAAATATTGTTTTGTTTTGTACTAAAAACTTGTACTCCGGCTAGTCTAGATCTTTTTTATATCTATGGGCTATACTCCCAATAGTCTCAATAGGTAAACTTAATGTAGATATAGGTGTTATCAGTATTTATAATTCATACATTCTATGTATTGTACATTATGAATATTTCTTTGAAACTTTGTTATTTTAATTCATCAGATAAAAGTAATGACTATTGAAAAATCAGCCCTTAATAGGGTACTGAGGAAATTAGTCAGTTTCCTTTGTTACCTTAACTAAAATTGACGAAGATAAGAAGACACTTTAAAAATTGCCAATACTTCACAGTCAATAACAGTTTTTACTTGCTTCTGACGTCACAAGCCTCTCTCTAATTTAGATGCGTTATATCTTTGTAATTAATTACTCATTAATTCAACAAAAGAAAAATAAACGTAAACCTTACAGATTTTTTTTGCAATTTATTGTTACTTTCAACATGCCTATTGTTTGTGAAATAAAAAATTCATAAATGCAAGAAATGAAAGACCTTTTATTTTATTATAATTAAGGTTATTATAATACAATACCCGTCATTAGATTACAAGACGACCGCTTATTGTTATATTTTAATGTTGCGGTTATTGCTATATTGATTCCGACCTACGATACCTTGGGCTCTTATCCTCTTAACTAAAAAACTAAATAACTGCATAATCTGCAATGCAGTAAGAACCTCTCCGGTCTAAACCGCCCCGGTCTAAGAACTCTTTGCTGTTCCCCGACCATTATTATTTCATTTTTATTTATTATACCAACATAGGCGGAAGGCCTCATTTGATAATTTTAAAAAGATAAAAAAAAAGTTAATAAAAAAATCAGAAAATCTTTGCTGATTTTCAGATTTTTTTATTAACTCCTTTTTTAATCCTTTCTTTTTTTAATGTATTTTGTTTTATTTGTATTTAATTGTTGTTTTAATATTAATTTTAGGAATCCGTAAATTGTATTTTTTTAAATTTCTGGTATCTTGCCTGAAATATTTTTTTTTATTTAACATGTATTTATTGAGAAAAAGACCGAAGTATAAATTGGTTACGAGATACAATAAACCCTTTACAATAAACTAATTAAGCCAGACAAGAACTCACTTCCTCCTTGCTTCCTCGTTACGTATACATATACACATACATACCGTAATCGTTAATATCAACTGATGATACTGTGTAAAGATCGGCACTCACAAAGACCGTGCCGGGTAGGGCTGCCGTCATAGCTAGGCGTTTCTTCAGTACAAACGTAAGTGCATACGTAGTTAGTTGTAATAATATGCAGACCATTTTTTTTTTTACTTAATGATAGGTTAGCGTTTGACTAAATATCTCGTCTGATGGTAAGTGAAGATGTGGTCAGCGGTGAAGCACGCTTGCCTTTTCTTTAACCGACTTCAAAAAAAAAAGTAGGTTCTCAGTTCGACCTGTATGTATGTATGTATGTTTGTCCGCGATTATCTCGCGTTTGGCTGAATGGATTTTGATGCGGTTTTCAGGAAAGTGTTCATTACATTCTGGAGAAGGTTTTAGTATATAACACTAATAGATATCCCGTGACGTTGCCCGCGTGGTCCCATTTTTGCTTACTTGGATCATAGATTTTCAGAGATGATTGCATGTTCGTCCACGACTACCTCGCGTTTGGATTTACCGATTTCGTTGTGGTTTTCCGAAAACTGTTTGTTACATTCTAGGGAAGGTTTAAATGTATAACAATAATGGATATCTCGTGAAGTTGCTCGCATATATCCGTTTTTGTCACTTACTAGGATTGTAGATTTTCAAAGACGTCGATTTTATGAAGCTTTTTGTTGAATATCTCAACTAAAAAGGGAAAAATAAAAAAACTTTTTGAAAAAAAGGGAACCGACTTCAAAACCAAACATTAAAAAACTATAAAATAACTTTTCTTTCGGAAGTCGATGGCCATCTGTCAATGAAATAAAAAAACAAAGCCACCGACTTCCGAAAGAAAAGTTATTTTATAGTTTTTTAATGTTTGGTTTTGAAGTCGGTTCCCTTTTTTTCAAAAAGTTTTTTAGCGTGGTAAAATCATCAAATGAGTCCTCCCACCCCGGGCAGGGCGGGAGGGACTGTCAGACTCGTACTGACTAAAATCCACGGCGTCCTTCACTAGCCCTTTATGTTCCGAGGTCACGGTAATGAGATAAGCCCCGCAACCTCGGCAGGCTTTGGCCCTCTGAGAGGCTGAGAGCTAACCGATAACTGGTGATTTTTTGTTACCCCGTCTACTGCAGATATATGGCAGTGCGCTGATTATGGTGACGAATATGAAATACTTATGTTTGCTACACACCTTACGATAAATCGTTACGATGAGTCGGTACAGTTCAAAATGCAACGATAATACGACAAGTGTGTATGAGAAAAACTGTACAGTTTGTCGATTTATCGTTGCAGTTTCATCGTAAGGTGAAATCAATCAATCGTTATCGATTGAACGGTACAGATAAAACTGCACAGTTTCGGTAGTGCCCACACACCTTCAGACAGGTACTAGAAAACTGTACGATTATTCATTTGTTGAGCCATGGCTTCGACTGACGATGCGTTGGCAGTTATTGGTTTATAAGGCAAAAACTGAACAAGTGGCCACACACGTTACGATTTATCGATACAGTTTCATCCGATTCCGATTTATCTTTCCAAAATTTCAAACTGTTCCGTTCAACTGTAGTCTTATAAAATCGGACAATCTGTGCAGTTTTTCTCATACACACTTGTCGATTTATCGTTGCTGTTTATCTGTACCGACTAATCGTAACGATTTATCGTAAGGTGTGTAGCAACCATTAGCATTTGACTGGGTGACAAAAAGTGAGGCGCACTTGGCAGTAGCGAAATCCCTTATCCTACCATCTCTTTTGTGCGCGAGCCTTTATTGTGTAAGCCTGCGCATGAGTGCACCGGTATAGTCGTTCACCTGAGTCGTCGGGTCACAGCCTTCACTCCGAACAAGTTCACGCTGTACTGTTAATATCCTTGTTTACACCTTTTACATATTCGATGCATGCAACCCTGGGATTTAGCAATAAATCGAAATGTTTAATTGAATCAAAAGCTGGTTTTGTTTGGCTAATAAAGCAGGACCGTTTTTAATACAACCTTGAATAATTTTATTACTTATGTAGTTGGTAATTATATCTATTGATTTCTAAGAAGCATATTTTTTCACAATGAGGTTAATAAAGATAGTTGTTTTGTGACCTAGAAAATCTATGGTGTTATTAATTACGAATTCCCAAGATATTGTGAAGCGGGCAGCGAGTAAAGGGCAACTCGCTGTCCGACCATGGACCATGCCCGGGTCGACGCGACGGCGCGTCGTGTTCCACGCGCGCCTCAAAGAGCGTCAGCAAAATGACGGGTCCCCCTCTTAGAGGGCCACAGCCTGCTGGGGTCGCGGGACTTATTTCCTTACCGTGACCCCGGAACATGAAGGCCTATTGAAGGACACCGTGGATTTTAATCAGTACAAGTCTGACAGTCCCTCCCGCCCTGCCCAGGGTGGGAGGACCAATTTGATGATGTTACCGCGCAAAAAAAAAGATATTATGAAGCAATCAAAATAACAGGTGATAACAGATATCTTAGATACCCACCAATGCAATACTTAATTGCGTCACTAATGTGCAGATAGGTAACTACTCTTAATATCCTGTATGTCCTGTTGGTTGTTGGTTGTTAGCAGTGCTTTCATATAACCCTGAAAAAGTCCACGACATTGATAATGAAACTGTCAAAACTTCAAACGTAACCTTTGCATTATTTTTTCTTGGTAAATGTGAATGCATAGAGGTCCACGTCAATCAAATTAATTTAATTGAACGACGAAATTGGTACTTGAGTTAATAATTAACGGAAAAATTACTGACTACCTGCGAATGTTTCGTACCGATGTACGTTTTTGAAAACGGATGTTTCTTCTATTTAAATTAATGTACTTAACACCAAATACAGACTGGTATTTTTTATGGAAACTGCGAACTCTGTGTGCAATATTAAAAGCCTTAAAAAGAGATGACGTCACATGATTACATTTTATACACATTTTTTAATATAAAATGTTCCCTTCCTTAGTAAATTAAATTACAAAAAGACCAATATACTCATACATAAGTTAAAACCCGGTTGTAGATTAAAGACACATTAAAAGCAGATTTCTTTTTTTTTAATGAGGTCATACTCATGTACTTATACCAATAGGCACAACTAGACGTCGAGTGATAATAATATAATAACGAATCATTAGACAGGTTGTGTAAACCAACGTAGATGCTGTGATGAGCTGAAATAAGGACAAGGCGAAGTGCCTAGCACGGCCGCGGCGACTGCCCATCTTAAAGAGGACGGACTGGCGTGGTTATATGACTGCGATAGATTAGCACATCACAACACTATACCTAGATTACCTACATACATCACAGGTCACACAAACGTTCAGACAGTAGCAACTGTTCAGTAGTTAAACTAAACGAAGGGTTCTTAGTCTGAGCGGCCCAAACGGAACAGTACCCTTAAGACTATCGTCTACCGAGCTTTCGTCCATACAAAAAGAGAAAACGTTTTCCTCCCCCTAAATGTTATCCTATCTCAATGATTTTTTACAATGCATCTGACACAGTAAAAAACTAGGTTTATAGGTATTCTTTTTTTCAAGATTTATAATAGTGTGAAAGTTACAGGCGCCTAAAAGTTACTATTTTTATGACAAAATCTTCATTGAAGTAAAACCTTTGAATTTAAAAAACAAAGAAGTTTAAGAAAAAAAAACAAAACCTACAAACCTAGAATATAATATGCTGAAACGATTGACACCAGAATCTAAAAGATTGGTCGTGATTTAGTATGTGAAAAACGTTTTCTCCCGAGAGACAAATTTCATATAAAAAATACTTACATTCAGTCGCGAGTTGCAACGCTCTCTATCGCACGATCGGGGTTTTTTCAACGCGTGAGAGGGACAGTACGAGTTTTTCTAAATACCTATTTTTTGAAATGGCAGCAGCTATTCTTTCCTCTTAATTAGCACGAGTTTTCACTATTTTACTTTACAGCGTCTTTCCAGTATTTACAGCGTTTCTTGTATGAAAAAAAGGAACAGCGCCTCTGGTGTGCGAAGAAGGAACTATTTTTTTCCTTAAAAATTGTCAATTTGAAATTGTCAAAGTTCCAGTTTACGTCTCAAATACTGAAAACTCGTGCACCCTTAGCACGAGTTTTGACTGAACAGGGGGCCGTTCAACCATAAGCGAAGATCGTCTACGTTCTAATGTGAAAAACTACATCAAAATATCTGAGTGGACAAATTAAAAACTTGGAATAAATAATCTATATACGAGTATATAAAAGAACAGGGGTTTTTCTTTTGACTCGACTACAGCCGAAACCGCTAAACGCAGAAACTTGAATTTTGGACAGCATTTGCAGTCTACCATGTAGATTGGCAATAAGACGGGATTTTGCGAAAATCCTCCTCTAAGGGGGTGAAAAGGGGTGAAAACGTTTGTATGAAAAATCTTATTCCTTAGGTTTATAAACTTGAAACTTACCACGAATGAGAACACAAGTAAATAAATAAGATAAGCACCATTATTATTTAAAACTACCCTCCATTGGTAATCTAGGGGTTGTTAAAGTTTGTATGGAAAAATCATAACGCGTGAGCTGATGAATTTGAAAATCAGTATTTATATACTAGATAAGAATTAATCAAACACGTGTTTTTGGATTTTTCGAAAATCACCCCCCAAGTTGGTGAAAAGGGGTATTTAAGTTTTAAGGGGAGGATATTAAACCACTAAACGTAGAAACCTGAATTTTGGATGATAGTTGCAGTTTATAATGTAAGTAAGCATTAACAAGGGGTGAAAACCTTTGTATGCAAAATCTTATTCTTTGGGTTTATAAACTTGAAACTTGGTACGAATGTGAGTATAAGTAAATAAAAAAGATGGACACTATTCTTTTTTCAAAACTACCCTCCATTTTTGGGTTTTTCGAAAATCACCCCCAAAATTTTGAAAAGGGTTGATTAAGTTTTAAGGGAAGGATTTACTGCTTGCTTCGATAAATTCTGAACTGGGCATAAATTATCTCTCAATCGAATAAAGGATGCGTATTTTTATTTACATTTCATAAATCAACTCCTAACGGGGTGTAAATCGGAAAATCAGTTTGTCTACTACGATTGATTGTTTATTTGTATTGAGTTTTTAGATTTTCTTATAAGGAGGGTGAGCGGAAATTAAATTCACTGAGTTCCAAATTAGAAACACGCGCAGACGAAGTCGCGGGCAAAGTGCTAGTAATTAATACAAGGCACATAATTCCAGCTACAAATTGAAAGAATGTTACTATCCAGCAAAAGTAGGTACCAGGCTAGCATAAGTTATTTTTAAGGTGCTTTGTTTTTATTAATTATTCTGGATAGGTTAACTAAAATTATAAGTTACTAAAAATAAAAACATAACTATTAATAAAGAGCTGTCTAAATATAACTAAATAATCTTAAATTCAGCTTTTTTTATCGCACACTTTGTGAATGCACCGTGCATATTAAATTGCTGTAATTTGCATCTGCTGTCTTGATATCCTTCAATAATACATAATGTTTATGTGCGTTTTACATAATAGTGTAACATTTTTAGTTTAAAAAAAAACGGTAAGCTCACACGAATTATGTAGGTACTTGTTTACCTTGTTAGTTGTTGGTTTGGCAAGGATAAATTATTGCGAGACTTAACTATTTCTTGGATGATTTCGTAATTTTATGTAATATACAAAAAGTCATTGTATCATTCATTTTCGCAAATTATGGAAAACCTACACGGCATAACATTCCATGGAAATCTCAAATCATCCAAGGTTAGAGAACCATTGACCCTTTTCCAACCATTTTCATTATAAAAACGATGATAACCTTTTTTTTTATTTTCAAATGTGATTAATTAAAAGGATGTGATTAAAAGCCGTTGTAACGCCCAAACAAATAGCTGTAAAATTCCCTTTATAAACATTCCATGTACTAACCTACCTTCGAGCAGTACAACGTTCCTCTAATTAAAATCCCTTGTGTTTGAAAAAAAATACTCGTGTAACCAAAAATATTCTTCACTGCCGACCAAACTGTGTAGGAATGTATGTTATATTATAATTATGTAGAAAAAAGTCAGTGTATACATAATATAGCCAATAAATTAATTTTAATTGGTAACGAAATAAATAAAATACTTAATTATAAATGGGCAAATATTTATGCTGTGTGCATTCAGATTTAAGACTAGTTGAAACACAATACAATTCACACCATTCTATACTACCTTAACTACCCATCCAGAAAATTGCTGAATGGTATCATTCATAACGAAAACAATTTTATCCTACGTCTCAGAAAATAAGATTTCTGCATCGGTCATAATTAAATTAACTGCGCGGGAGTGGATCATACATCGAGATTCTTCTATCACATTGTGCATCTGACCGACGACGACACTTTGATAGTGGTTATTCAATTTACTCATTATTGTAACACGTATTGTGCACCATTATGTCCGTCCTGTGTCAATTTCACTCACTTTCACATGCATCGTTAGAAGAAAAAGTTAAATGCAAAAGAAAATGACATTTAAGACGTAAAGTTAATCACCGGAACAGGAAGTGAACCGTAAAACATTATCTTGATTATCATAGGAATGCCACAAAGATGTCATTCGTTGTTAATGAATGATATATCGAACGTAGAGAGTGTTATCTCTCACAGTTAACACCTTCCAGAGGCGTAGCTAGGCCACAAGGGGCCCCGTATCAAAACTTGTTTAGGGCCCTTTTAATTAACCTATTAACAATCATATTGTCATTAAGAGAATTTTGAAGGGAGTTAGAAAATTGAGAATGCAGATCGACTATTGAGCTATGTGAGGAGTTCGATAATTGGATCTTTATGGCCGTGATAAGTTTTCATTTAAGAGCAACTTTTTTTTAATTCCAATTGTCGGGGGCCCTTGACGCTTGTGGCCTCGTATAATGTATACGGCTGGTACGGCTGTAGCTACGCCTCTGACACCTACCAAACATATTGAGAGAGCCGGTTCATTAAGCAGACATAATTAATTAAGGCTAATTTCTGACAAAACCGGTGGTAGTCAATACAGGGTGGAATTTTGTAATGCCACCTGGAGGGAAAGTACTCTTAATACTGCAGATAGAAAAGTTTGCTCAAAGATAACATTCCTTTATTTTTCAATAGAAAGCAAACTGCATTCAAAGATTTTCGAAAATTCTCTTTTCCCACCTGGAAATCGAACCGGCTTAAACCTTAAATTTTAATTCTGGACTTTTATTGCATCGATCGTTAGAACTTTTATCTCGCTCCATCGTAAATTTTGTCACGGTCGCCTCTGACCTAGAGTCAAGATCTTATAAAACAGTAGACATTAGGTATTGTGCAAGCCCTTTTATTCAGGATTGTCTCGGTCGCCATTGGTGGCAAGCAGTACTACATGCATGACGCAGATCGCGTTAGTGTGTCAACGATCGACACGGGAGTGCGCAAGCGCATGCGTACCGGTTAGTTATCGATTTTATTCAAGAACATCGGAATATGCTTTCACTTGTCGGTACTTAATTTTATGTTAGGTTAGCTTCTTATCTTCGAGATAATACTTTAAAACGAAAATTTTAATATTTTTTTACAATATAATGTAATTTATTTTTATTGCAAATAAAAGGCTTATTATTTTCCGAGTGACTAATAACTTAAAAGTCGACTAAATGATTGCAACAAATAAAATAACTTGCCAGCGATTAAATATTTTCGCGACTATTATATTATGTAAGGTTCAAAATTAAGGGTGTTATAAAAACTAGCAGCTGTGTTTAGGTAGCAAATAAAGTATACCAGTCAATTAAAATATTAGGCGAGGATCTATAAATAATGACTTGGCGACTAATAATATTATATATATTCTTTATTGTGTACCAATTTACAAAAAGAACTTAAAAAACTAAATGTTGTGCACAAAGGTGGGCTTATCTCTATAAAGAGATCTCTTCCAGCCAACCTGTAAAACTGACTAAAGAAATGATAAATACAGGGACAAGACTGTACACACAAACAATTTAACTTCACTTAATTACACAAAGTGTGGTAGTATTTAACAAGTGAGAAGGAACTAAGAAAAAACAATACATACAATTATAAAATATGGATATACTTAACTTTAATATATATAATTATCAAGGAAGTTGCGATAAGAGGTGCTCTTTTAATTGATTTTTAAAAGACGATATAGACGAAGAGTTTTGTATTTTCTGTGGTAGATTATTCCACAGTTGTGTAGCTCGAACAGTGAAGGAGTTCTTAAAGAATTTGGTGTTCGCTCTAGGACACTCAAGTACCTTGGTGTTACATGCGCGCCTAGGCCGGGGATTAGGAGGTAGTAAGCGGAAACGGGAGCGGAGATAGTCAGGAGTGGATGGGTCTTTGAGGATTTTGTAGAGGACAGAAAGGATATGCACATCACGACGAAGTCGGATTGGGAGCCATTTTAATTGAGCACGAAATTCAGAAATGTGGTCATATTTGCGTAGTCCGAAAATAAACCGAATGGCAAGATTTTGTAGGCGCTCTAGTTTATTTAGTAGCTCCTCAGTCACATCCAAGTAACACACATCAGCATAATCAAGAGTAGGAAGGAGAAGTGCTTGAGCAAGCATGATTTTAGTTTGCAAAGGGAGGAAGGACTGGAGTCGTTTGAGAGAATGGAAAGAATAATGCATGCGCCTGCTCACCTCGCTAATCTGCGCTGACCAGGATAAGTGGCTGTCAAATATAACTCCCAAATTCTTTGCCTTATCCGAGAATGGTATACAGAAACCGTTATAATAAATTTTGTGGTTGTCAGTAATTACAAGCCTGCTTCTAAGTCGACTACTTCCCATGATTATAGCTTGTGACTTTGTGGGATTCACCAACAACCCAAAGTTCTCTGCCCAAGTTTGTATGGCTGAAAGGTCCAAATTCATCATACTAATCGCTTCAGAAGACTCAGCCAATGAAAAATGTCTGTAAATTTGTAAATCATCTGCATACAAATGGAAGGGAGAAGAAATGACTCGAGAAATATTATTTATGAAGGTGGAAAAAAGTAAAGGAGAAAGAACGCCGCCTTGTGGAACACCAGCAGTGAGATTCACCCAGTCCGAAGTTGAGTCGTCGACTTTCACACACTGCTGGCGACCATGAAGATAAGATCGAAACCAATTGATCACAGAAGGAGCAATGTTAAGAGAGCTTAGGGTACCAAGGAGTATATCAAAGTCAACTGAGTTAAATGCGCTACTGAAGTCAAGCAGAGTCATAACAGTCAGCTTAGTGTTATCCATCGCATGGCGAATATCCTCTGTGACATTCAGCAGCGCACTAACCGTGCTATGAGAAGGACGGAAACCGGACTGGAAAGGACAGAGAAGGTTATTGGAAGTAAGATAGGAGTAGAGCTGTTTGTGGACAACACTTTCAAGTACTTTCGAAAGTACTGGAAGGATTGAGATGGGACGGTATTCAGAAAGGGAAGTTGGATTAGAGGTTTTGGGAAGAGGGATAACAAATGCCTTTTTCCAAGAAGTAGGAAAGACATTAGCCCACAATGAAAAATTTATAATGTGAGTGATAATAGGGCTAATGCTTCCTAAAACCGGAAGGAGCATTTCAAGACTCAAATCGTCACTGCCCACCGCCTTCGTAGAGATGGAAAGGATACTCTTCTTAACATCCTCTTCTGTGACTGGATGAAATGTAAATTGAGTGCAGTCAGGTGGATTAAGGCTAGAAAGAAAGGAAAGAGATGATTTTTTCCTAAATGCATCTAATGAAACAGGTGGGGTAGAGAAGTGTTTGTTCAAAGCATTAAGATCCATGGTACCGTTACCAGCATCCATGGCCTTGCCCACACCTAATGACTTTAAAAATTTCCAGGAAAGAGCCTGAGAAAGATTTTCTAATTTTGAATGAATATAACGACGTTTTGCATCCCTACACAATCTGTTGCAGATGTTACGCAATTTTTTATAAGCTGTTTTACTGTCTTCAGAAGGATCCTTCTTAAGTTTACATTTGGCTTTATCCCTTTTTGCCATAGCCTTCTTAATATTAGGAGTCAGCCAGGGAGCAGGAGCATGCTTCACACGAACAGGCCTAACTGGTGCATGAGCATCGAATAAATTGGTGATAATGGAATTAAAGGCAGCAACTTTGGCATCAACATCATCAGCTATCAATACCGGCGACCAATCGATGCCCTCTGCATCTTCTCTCAAACGGTCCAGGTCCATATTACGAAAATTTCGTTGGAAAATGACTTTACTCTTGACCTTAGGAGGTCGCACTTTATATGCAAGAAAGATTAAATCATGGTACGAGAAAGGGGCCATCATTTGTCCGTGCGTGATGACTGAATCCGGCTTGGAGACGATCATACGAGTAACGTCGAGCAATGATGGCCTACAATTTGGAAGATGATGTGTTGCTGAAAGTGGGAGAACGTGTAAATTAAACGAAGTGGTTAAAGAAAGAAGCTTTTCAGACCTGGAATCATCCTTCAAAATACAAGTATTTAAGTCACCCATGATTATGACATGTTCATAAAGAGTACCAAACTGTTCCAGAATGGACTCTAACGTGGGGAAGTAAACCACCTTATCATTTGGACTATATACGACACCAAGTAAAACTTTTTTGTGATTAAGGATGATTTCCAGAAAAAGGTATTCCAGAGATCCTGAGTATTGTGAGGGAGAATTACTAATTAGTGTGGCGCGAATGTCACCGCGGAGGTAGATACCCACTCCACCGCCACCCGCACCAACACGATCATTACGAAAAAGACGAAAGCCTGGCAAACCAAAAGAAGTTGAAGGAAGAGAAGGCTTGAGCCATGTTTCAGAAATTAAAATTGCATCAACCGCAGTGTTACTAAAGGATGTGAGAAGATCATTGTAATGAGCTGGAACGCTCTGTGCATTGATGTGCACTAAGGATAGGAATTTTGAGCTACATTGAAAAACTGAAGAAAGTTTATCCTCTAAAGGTTCTGAATCCGAAAGAGACGAGCTAGACTCACTGTGAGCACTAATATATTCATCATCAGATGATGAGCAAGAGAAATATTTATTACAGAACATAAATATACTTAAATAAATTAAATTAATATACCTACTATCAGATAAAATTTATAAAAAATAAAAAGTATGATATAATATTAGACTTGTTTTTTGTCTAGTATTTACCAGTTACAAGTTGACTGAAATAGATAATTACAGAAATCACATAATACAAAACAACTTAAACAGTATAACAATATTAATGTACGCTACGTGCACCGAAACGTAAAAAAAACAAAAGTATTCAAAGGCTGCATTCATTAAAAAAAAAAAACATGGATCAATAAAGCCGTATCAAAATTTACAAAAAAAATTGCTGTACTTTCCAAAAAAAAAAAAAGAGAAAATATAATAAAAGGCACATTGTTTATCTAACATAAAAGAGATAGATGAAATACCGCATAAATAAAAATAGTTTGGAATTTTAGGCAGACAATGCTTCGTCCATGCTGCATATCTATAATATTAGTAGGGTAGCAAAGATAATATATTACCAACTATTTCGTGCCGTCTAAAAACCCACTTTCAGGCTTCGCTTTGCGGGCAGCTCTAAATATTAAAACGTAAGTACTATAAAAATGAATAAGAGTTAATTATTAATATTGTTTGATCATAATTTCATGAAAACGGCGGAAGGTGCGATGGTTGGATACGGGTGTAGTGCGGGGTGGTGCAAATACGACTAATGTGGTGCACTAATGTGGTGGTGGTAAACTAATGTGGTGCAAATACGGGGTGCAAATACGACTGTGGGCACCCCGACTCGGACAGGTTAGGTTAGAAGGGGATGGCGGGGTCTGAAAGACCCCGCCATCCCCTTCGTGGTTATTTTTTTTTAAACCACCCAGAAGTAGGAGCACCGCGAAGCGGTGCTCCGTCGACGTTTTCTGACATTTTACTTAGTTTAGTGAAATGACATGATCTCTGACTTAAAAATAAATAAAAGTAATTACTCTTTTTATGTTTTTAATTTATTCACCTATAATTTTATTACCACAAAATATTTTTTCTTCGTGCCATTTTAGAGTTTATTTAAAGCTATTAAAAGTTACACAATATATGTATAATATAAGCTAGTTTATATTTATTCTTCATACAAACAATTTTAAATAGAATCTGATTTGTATTATTTATGAATGCCCATTTTCTATTTTATTTTCGCCATTAAGTTTCCGCTTAGATATTAATTCAGTTCCCAAAAGAAAAACTTGATGCTAGTTTAAATTAAAACGGAGCTTATTTCTGATATATTAATATGCTACCTATTAATTATTACGATACTCCTTATTAGCTGCCAACCCATTATATATGGTACCCACTCTATTATTTTTTAAAACCTATATTCAGTTTACTTAGTTGCCGCATTAAATACATGCCCAAATAAAATAACTAATAATGTGTATTTTTTTTTATTATTAATTTTAAGTCGCTTTTTAACAACACGGGTCATTAACGACCACATTTAACAATATTATAATATACATATATCATTATAGAATTGATTAATTGTATGGAAACAATACAAAATACTTAAATTTATTGATAGTCTTATCTATTATGAAATAAAAAGGAATAAATGATGCCGTAGGATCTGAAAAGGGAGGATGGAATAAGCGAACGTGTGCTTATCGACTCCTACTAAAATGAAATTAAAACAGCAAGATGATGATAAGGTCTTGTTGATTTTTCACGAAAGTAACTCGAAACTTTTTAGTGAATCTTATTCCCTGCTAGTTTTGAATTCATAAGTTCCGACAGCAAATCGTGAATGAGAGGTTTTCTTTTTGGAGTTTAAAAAAAAAGTAGTTTCCAAGGACTCTATAGATGGCGTTGAACTGACGATGTTACCACAGTAATGTTTTTAAAACACACACACACACATACACTTAAACACACACACACACACTTTTAAAACACATACACACACTCATACCATACACACAATATTAAAATTTTCACTAGTTTTTTCTTTTATGTTTTTATATAGTTTGATTTAATTATAACAGGCTCTGTAAACTGTTTTACATATAAATATGGAAGAGGGTGGTCTTCTGTCACAAGTATTTCCATACTTAAAAGAAGGCCTCTACAATGTAATTTGTTAAAACCTGTTGTTAACGAAATAAACTTATTATTATTCTCTTTATTTATTTTTACACTTATTAATTAAATTTTTAAATATTTTTATAAAAAACAAACTAAAAACATTTAAAAATATAAAAAATAGCAGTCCACCAGCATCGGGAACAGGGTCCGGGCTGTCGGTGGTCAGGGCTCTTGAGAGAGGAACCTCCTAACAATACGCGCCGTGTCCAAGAGTACTGCCTTCTGAATCAAGCGCTTGATCCAGCTACCCAGCGAGAGCCTCCTCAGGTGTTGTTCGAGGCTCTTGGCAATTAGGCCATTGGCAGATACGACTATCGGCACAATAACTGCCGTATTCACGTCCCACATGTCAACAACCTCGCGAGCCAGATCAAGATACTTGAATTGTTTATCCTTTTCTGCCTTCACGAGGTTCTCGTCATGCGGGACCGTTATATCAACAATTATTGCGCGACGCTCCGATCGATCTATCACCACAATGTCAGGCTTATTGGCAACAATAGTCCTATCAGTGATGATAGGTCGATCCCAATACAACGAGATATTACCATTTTCGAGAACTGGGTCGGGCGCATACTTATAGTACGGCACCTCCGATTCCACAAGATTGTACTTCAAAGCAAGTTGCTGGTGGATAATCCTGGCAACGAGGTTGTGTCTATGCAAATACTCGCCGTTAGCCAAACGAGAACACCCAGAAATAATGTGTCGAATCGATTCTCCCGGACGGTGGCATGCCCGACATATGTCAACCGTACCATCCTTCACAATGTATTTCCGGTAGTTATTCGTCATCATAACTTCGTCCATAATTGCACAGACAAAACCTTCGGTCTCCCCGAACAGGTCACCGAAGCGCAACCAGGATACGGACGCTAAAAAGTCTACATCGGGACTATGTAATGCCCGGTAATAGCGTCCGTGAAGCTCCTTGCTCTGCCATACCTCCTTACGATCATTAGTGTCTAATACTTTAGGTTTGCGCCAGTTCTCGTTAGCCAAGGAGAGCGGAGTAAGACCCTTGTCCACCGTGACCACATCTCGGTGCATCCCCACGTCGGCTTCTAGGAAATATTCCCTGAGACTGCATACCTCACGGTTGTGCAGGGTCTTAGCATTTAAGAAGCCACGACCCCCGCACTTCCGCGGGATATACAGTCTCATCACCGACGACCGCGGGTGATGCATCCGATTTGCAGTCAGCAGTGAACGGACTCTCCTATCCAGGGCGTCAAGTTCTGTCTGAGTCCATTTGAGTATGCCGAAAGAATACATCAATACCGGCATGACCCAACCGTTGAAAGCGCGCACCTTATTGCCACCTGACAAAAGACTGTTAAGTACCTTATTCAGGCGGCTAAAGAAGCGCTCCCTCAACGATTGCTTCATGTCAGCATTATTGATGCCTAATGCTTCCGACATACCCAAATATTTGTAGGTCTCTGTTGAAGAGAGGGATCTAAGGTGTATGGAATCCGAGAGTTGAGTTCCCTCTGATTCCATAATCTCCCCTCGCTTCACATGCATGACTGCACATTTGTCCACACCAAATTCCATCCTGATGGCGCTACTGAAAGTTTCTGTTACCTTCAGTAGCTTCATCAGTTGCAAGTTGTTGGGGGCAAAGAGTTTCAGATCATCCATGTAAAGAAGGTGAGATATGACCTGACCACCTCTCTTCAACCGATATCCTAGCCCCGAACCCTCCAGTAATGTACTGAGTGGGTTCAAGGCCAGGCAAAACCACAAAGGACTCAGACTGTCACCCTGGAATATGCCGCGCTCAATCCTTATCGGTTCGCCGCTACCTCGTATCTGTCGACATCCTGGATAGCGAAGGACTGTCTTCCAGGTCCCCATACACGACAACAGGAAGGTACGTAGAGTTATATTAACTTTATACAACTCTAGCACCCTCATGAGCCATGTATGGGGTACCGAATCATAGGCCTTCTTATAATCTATCCAACATGCGGACAGATCCTTTCGGGAGCGGCGAACCTGTTGGCTAATGGTCATATCAATGAGGAGGAGCTCCTTAGTACCGCGGGACCCGTTCCTACATCCATTCTGAGAAGCGGACATGATGGAATTAGTCACAATATGTTGATTGATTTTAGCTCTCAGAATGGATGTAAGAACTTTATAGACCGTTGGTAGACAAGTGATCGGTCTATAATTTTTGGGTTCCGCAGTACTACCTGATTTATAGAGCAGGTGGGTCACTCCTGTTGTTAAGAATTGGGGTAGCGACCCTGACTCTAAAGCCAATTGGAACTGGGATGCCAAGCGAACGTGCGATCCTTTTATCCATTTAATCCAGAAGTTGTGCAGCCCATCCGGCCCTGGAGATTTCCAGTTTGGCAACAGATGGACTGCACAAGCTACGTCTTGGGGGCTGATGGTGATAGCCCCCATTTCTGGAATGTGATCGCATGCTCGCTCAACATCCCTGATCCAATCGCCCTCAGTGTGACTGACAGGCACCGACCAGATGCTGCGCCAGAATGAACTCATGGCATCATCATCCGGCAAGGGCGTGTCAACCACACCTTGGTCCGGTCGCTCCCAAGCCCTATAGACCCACCTTTCATCGCTTTGGAAGGTGCGATTCAAAGTGTACCGCTCCACTCGTCGCTTGTACCGACGAATACGGTTTGCCCATGCACAAATCTTCTGCTTCAGGAAGTCGATACGTTCTGTGACGCGGGCCAAATAATCACGATGATCGATTTCGATTCCCGCGAACGCCCGCCTCACAAAACGCATCACTCTAGGACGAGTATTACCCTCCCTGAAGCAGTGCAATTTGCCGATGAGTGCTCTAGCCTCACCGATACGCCGTTCAATCCTGCACTGCCAAGCTGGAGCCGCTGGTTTAGGTCGTGTAGCTCTGTCAGTGTCAGGGAATTTGACGTGAGCTACACGACATGCCGCTACAGCTGCACAGTACAGGATTGAGTGGGTATCAGCAAGATCCTTACTGCTGTCAAAACAATTTGACAGCTCTGAGTCTAGAGCACACATAAGCGCCTTGTTTTTATTGTGCATAGGCAAACGAGGTAAACGTGGTCTAAGTTCCGGTGGTACGGAGCGGTACTCTCGGAACGCACTCTCCAAAGCGCTCCTCAATTGTGCGTTGCACTGGGTACTCACGGATATAACTTCGTCATGATCCTCTTCACAGTCACGATCGGGTCGCGGTGGCATACTGGAAGAACTTTGTTGCTGCACCGCGATCATTGGTGAAGCAGGAATAACTCGGTTACTCCGTGAATCCGAGCGTAGTCGATCAAGCACGGTATTTATTATTATTATTATTATAATGTTACTCTAGGAAAAAGATGTATGCCTTCATTTTTGCACAAATCCACGAGGCACAGACTTCTCTTCTTTTTCTCTTGGGACATTTTCTTTCTGGCGTGGAAAACTCATAAATGAAAAAGACTGGTTAATTAATATTTTTTTCTTTTTCCTTATTTTCAAAATGCCATTTGTGTGACGTGATGTGACTGACAATGACATGACATGTACTTTTTGTTTTACGATCTCAAAATTAAATCCAAGTGAAAAAAATAAAAAAATGACGTGACGTTCGTTCATTGAAGTAACATATCAAGTTCAGCGCCATCTATCCATTGACTAGGGAAAACATAAAAAGAAAATCCCTCATTGGGATAACTGTCCAATCGTATCGATGCCATTTTTTATTTGTACCTCCTACCTTTATTTGTACAACTAACTGATCATAATATCAGTTAGTGGTAGGTCCGTAAATGAGTGTAGGAAACGCCCGAAACTTTGACTGAAACTGCGGGTTTCGTACTTAGGAAAACCCCAGCGCCAAATTCACCCTTGAAAAAAAAGCCAACATCGTTCTTACGGATCTCATTTTCACTGGTAGACTGTGGGTATACTTATGTTTTACGTCCGAACAGACAACATTAGGACCGTCCTTATTAGGTCAGTTTTGAAAAGGGGAAGGGTCCACCAACGTTAAGGCGCTGCCCATAGCGAACACTCTGTAAACGACTAGTTTTACGTCGCAAAGTTAGCCGTATCTGTACATGCCACAAGCCAGAAAAAAATACAGTGTATAGTCAAATGTATAAAGTAAAGACTTTTACAAAAACAATTCACAAAAATGGTCTAGAACTATGAAAAAAAAAATGGTCAATATGACCATGAAAAAAAATTTTTCGTCTCGAAATTCTCCATTTTTTCAGCGGTAACCATTAATTTTTTTGTAACTTTAACAGAGGAAATTTCATATACTAAAGACATATCTATTTTTTTTTTAACTCAGACCTGTAACTTTTTAAATATTAAGTTAAAACTGCAAAATTTCTTACATTTTTGCTTACCATTTGCCCCCGCGCGCAGCTGCTTCACCCCCGCGAATACCTTTGCTACATAGAGCTTGGGTACAGCGCCTTAATACAAAATCAAAATCGAATACAAAGTCGCGACAGTACCAATAGCTACGCGTCGTACCAAGCAGCGCGTCGTTGTTGTTGTTAAAAGTAAATATGCCGTCTCGTGTCTTTAAACATTGCAAAAGTTGTTCTCAAAAACAAAGAAAACAATATGGAATGTAATTCGATTTGATGTTGTATTTCCTTTGTGGACACACTCGCGTGTTCTGAGCGTTCTATCTGCCTATTTCTTTGATCTGAGAGGAAGGGTATGAAAATCATGTATGGATATTTTTTCCTGGTACGAAAAATCTAATCAAATGTGTGCCACGTAAAATATTGTTTTCAGGAATGCAATTAATTTGGATCCTGCGGCCACTTGAAATCCCGAGATTTAACGTGATCGCAAAATACAACATACAAATACGTATCGACGAGGGGTAGTCTAAATCTACCTGGCACACATAACACCCAGGGAGATGTGGGGGGATAAAAGGGGACTTAAAACCTCAGGTGATTAATGTGTGGCCTCTTAGCGTTATGGGTATTAGTAGTCCCCTACCCCTCGATAATTTTCAATATAACGTCTTTTCCATGACCGTTTTTAAAAACAAGGGAAATTATTTCTTGTTTTTCGGCACTGTAACCTTAGCACGAGTTTTCACTCTTTTACTTTACAGCGTTTTTCCAGTGTTAACAGCGTTTCTTGTATGAAAAAATGGAACAGCGCCTCTGGTGTGCGAAGAAGGAGCTAATTTTTTCCTTCAAAATTTTATCAAATTGTAATTGTCAAAGTTCCAGTTTACGTATAAAATATAATCTCAAATACTGAAAATTCGTGCTAAGGGTACAGCTGTTCCCTGCGTTTTCAAGTATAGATTAAATACATCTGCTGGTCGTAAATAAAAGATCATTCAGTGTCATCATGCTAGCCTCAGTTCGATGTGTCATTCTGATTTTATGACATCATCTTTTTACAAACACAACCCTTTTTTTCCTTTGTATATACCTATACTTCACACTCGTATGATAATTTGTAACACGACTGAAAAATGGCATAAAAACAAATCAGTCTTATTTATTTCATAACATCACGCCCGTAATTCTCGAACGGTTAGGCAGAATCAACCCAATAGTACACTGTACAACCACATGGCGCTAGTTATGTTACTTATATGTTGAATATCAAAAACAATTGAATATTAACAGCTTTAATATTTAACGTATTTGCGTTCCAGGGCCGCGGTAACTCTTTCGAACAAAATTTCGCAACCCTGGCATAATACAATTCCTCCCTAAGTTCCGGTTTTTTAATAATAATCAAATTAATTCCAGTGGAATGTCCATATTAATGTAAACGTTTCGGATCAATGACCTCCATTCAATCTAAATATTCCGATCGCTACTCATCACAAACGATGGCGCCTCCTGTCGCAATCACGTGTTCTACCTGCATTTTATAAGGGACCTGTCCGAAAACTACCAACGCCCGCCGTTGATAAAGTAGAGTTCATCGTTAGGCGCGGGCCACATAGAAAACACGTACGACGAGGACGCGTCGCGGGCGGGCGAAAAGTAGTGTCCGACCGAAACTGATTTTTCAGCCGAAACCGAAACCGAACCTTCGGCCTTGCTCTCAGTTTCGGCCGAAACCGAAACTTTTTAAAACTTTTAACATTTCGATTTTTTTCTGTTTTTTTTTTTTGTTTTTTTTTTTACGTTTATTGGCACAAAAAAAGTGTCAAATACACTGAGCGAATTTTTCAATTGGGCGTGGACGGCTTTATTTTTAATACTATGAGGAATATCGAAAAACGTTGAATAGAGTCTCGAGACCGATTTTTCCGAAAACTAAAACTCTACCATTAGATTTTAGAAAAATCAATAATCGTGGCCAAAAATCGAAACCGCTAATTTTGAAAAAAAAAATCACAACCTGTAATAATTACACCATTTGATAGTGTTAATATAGTATGTACCATTTAACATGGCAATAGAGGTCATTCACTCCCTCCTACCAAGTTTTTCATCACTAAGCGATAATGACACTTATTGTTACCTAAAACTACTAATAATCGACAGTTGCTTCTATCGCTACAGTATCGTGGTACCAGCCTGCTTGACATATAGGGGTTGTGAATCTTGTGTTGCTCTAATTAAAAATTATTATTTTTTATTTCTAGAAATCAAATTGTTTGCTTATAAATTTACGCGAGACGTAAAAAATGTTCCACAGTGTGTGACGGAGTGATAGGCAACGGCCCTTTTTCCGTCATATGTATTTTCGTCCGCGCGCGGATCGTAGTAGATTTTCAAAGTCGATTGTATGTTTGTTCACGATTATCTCGCGTTTGTCTGAACCGATTTTCATGCGGTATACGGCAAAATGTTTATTACAGTCTAGGGAAGGTTTTAAAATATATAATAATAATGGATGTCTTGTGACGTTGCCCGCATAGATCCGTTTTTGTTGCTCGCTTGGATATAAATTTCTTAAGTTGCCGATTATACGAAGATTTTTGTTGAATGTCTGAACTAAAAAGGGTAAAATAAGTACCGACTTCAAAAACAAATACAAAAAAGTGGAAATAACTTTTCTTTGGGAAGTCGGTGGCAATAGTCAATGACATAAAAATCAAAAGCCACCGACTTCCGAAAGAAAAGTTAATTTACACTTTTTTGTATTTGTTTTTGAAGTCGGTACTTTTAAAAAAAAGTTTTTATTAATACTAAGGGTACAACGGCGGTCTTATCGCTAATAGCGATATCTTCCAGACAATTAAGATGGACTTGAAGAACCTTAAAAAAAAATGAGGGTAGACAGTGATGCACATCAAATAATAAATAACCGATAATATAAATTACAATACACACAAACATTAATAATAAAATAAAATACACAAATATAAATATGTATTATTAGAGAAAAAGGAAATGATTTAAGACTAAGCTTTTAAAAGAAACCAGTGACTTGGCTTGTCTTACTGATACAAGCAATGCATTCCACAAACGACAGCCTGGACTGTGAAAGAATCATCATAAAAAAATGTGGAATGCACAGGCATCAAAAGAATCAAATGTATATATAATTATGTATATACAACGTGTAACGTTAATAGCGCAAAACCTCTCGTGGAGTAACTCAGCCCATGTTTCTAAACAATGTCTGTTAAAAACTTTTTTTTTTTCCAAAAGTTTTAGTAATTGCCGATTTATCAAAATCATCAACGTTTTGGAGAACGTTTGGTCTACTCCTTTTACCTTCAGGTTGCGTTATTTTATGAGTATTTCTGTATTCACGTAATACCCGATAATTATATCGATCTCTCACTCACCCCACATATTTCTGACGTACGTTTGACAAGATCATGGTTAGTTAAATATTTATCCTCGGGCTTTGTGTTTTGGACATATTTAAAAATATTAATAATCATTAAGACGTTCTCCGCTGGTGAGAATCGTCTTCTGTCTTTTTGCTGGCGGCGATGTGAGCGGTATCGATTCCGAACCTTCTTGAGGTTGGAATATGTTTGGACGACGACGGCGTTTACTGGTTTCACCAGTAGATGTTCCAGCTTCTGGTTCCATGCTTCTTTACAAGCAACAAATGAAGTAACAATAACAACACAGACACAAAAACAAAACTGTAACAAACTCAACAACGATAACAATAAAACCAAAGAAATTATACCACAGACCCAAAGAGATTTAAAAGAACCTTAAGAGCGGGCATTGGGAAAATTTTCATACAAAATTATTGATGCCGTGTGTCAGTAGCACAATCTAGCGTTGCATAGCAACGCGACTACTAGACTGAGCGATTTTTACCTAGTGGTAAAAAGTTTTGGATCACAACTTTCTTCGTGATGTCCCGTCTATTGCTCGTATTTAGTTTAATGTCTTTGCACAGACCGAACGCAAGCGAACTTCCACACGGAATGTCAAATCAAAATGGCGGCTGCTGCCGGGGGTGCTGCACTCCTGACGCGATGACGTCATCGCGTCAGGGTAAAACAAAAACGACATAAGATCAAAATTAGCATTTTCTGTGATGCAATAGTTTTTGTAATTTATTTTAGGAAAAATAAGGTGTTTTTACCATCCTGATATCAAAAGAATATTAATACACTTATATCCATACAATATGCACTAACTTTATATTTACTCAGTATTGTATTATAGGTTACTGCAAAATTATATGATGCAAAATAATATATTTACTTTTGTTAAATTGTCTCAGTGTGATAAACTTGTGTAAAAACGAAAATGCAATATTTAAAAAAAAATATTTCGTAGGGTACGTTTGCTAGATTTTCTATTATTTTGGGTTGTGCATTGTGTTGTTTTTGTGGTCATTTTTTAGGTATTATGAGACTCAAGCGATGTCAGTTTTGCGACTGTTTGCGACAGATTTGTACGGGTGAAGAAAAAGTATCGCTAATATTGAGATATCGGGATGAAAGTCGGAGCAATGACCGCTATTGCCGTGTTAAATGGCACATACTATAGTAAGGATCAAATTCTGGGTAATAATGAAATACGGCAAACTTATGGATAGATAGATATATAGATAGACGATATTAAGAATTGCTATTTTTCTATGTTATCTAACTTCTACTGAGTCCATAATCTATTCGAAATTATAAAAAAAATCATTGTTTCCAATGTTTCACTAGATTTGAAGTCTCAACAATCGCACTATATTAATTTAGCAATACGAAATAACTAAGACATTAGACTAAAAAAAATTGCATTATTTCAAAAAAGAGACCGTTAATTAGCTTAATTATGTTTCGAATACCGCCTAATCCTAATCGCCTTGACGATTGATAAGTTTTTAATCATTAACGTACGTAACAAATATTTCTTATTAGGATATGAATATACAAGACTTAGGTACTCTTGGCAGTAAACTCAAAAACATAACCTCGTCTCACGAATAAACGGACGGTGGCAAACTGAGCCGGGGTCCCGCCGGCGAGCAAGAACGTGTTAGCTACGAATTTTACCGAACGACGCACGAAAATGCAGGAACACTTGAGTTTCGGCGGGGCCGAAAGGAGATGGAAAGTTCAAGTATGTGGAAAAATTCAGACAGCTATAGAAATGGGACCTAGCACTGTATAACGCTGAATAGCTCAATATTCATATTTCACATAAAAAAAGTTTCTAAAACTTGTTATATCTTCATAACATGATAAAAAAGAAAGTGAACACCTACCATTAAAAGTACTACAAAAATTGCAAATAGTGACATTGCTATAAACTTTTACGTAGGCGTTTAGTTTTATGTATCTACGATTGTATTTATTTATTGATGACCACATTTGTGACCCACTCAGATTAATTAAATATCTTCAAACTACTTACCAAATAATGTGATACGTGCTTAAACTTAAAATAAAGACAGTTTTCACAGACGATATAAGTAGGTAAGTAGTTGTAATGATAAACAAACGATATCTTGATAAATCCATTCTGAACTCGTTGAACCCTCTAATTAGCTAAGGATACATTTAACAATTTCGAAATGAAACAAGAAAAATAGGAAAAAGTATATTTATTCAATAATCTGTGATTCTTATAAATAAATTCTGAAAGAATACGAAGCGACGAACTCTGTTTAAATGTCATTTTATTACGTGATGATGGAAATCTGGATATGATGTTGTTAATTTCTGCAACTTTGAACTGTTTCTTTCCACTACATGGCGATGGCTTTGCAATATTCTCACAGAACGACCACAAGCTAAGCACTCCGTTGAATAGCCGAATAAACGAATTTCACCAGTTGCTCCTGAATGCAGCAGTTCAAAACAAGGATGACAATGTTGGCTGAGAGATCGGCCTGTGCGGTTACAATTATTTAGCCACGAGCTCCTCTCGAGTGTATATGACGCCGCAGTCTTCGCGTGGATATACCACAGTTTATGCATTGCATGATTCACTGTTTACAAGTCAAGTCCGGGTCGAGAAGCGAGAGGTCGGTAGGTTTGCAAGCAGGAAGTCCAATAAACAAGCAAGGAAAAGCAAAAGAAAGAATCACAACGAACAATATTAATAAACAGAGCGCAGAGCGTTCAAATGACATCTGACGTTTGTTTTTTTCTTAAAGATGGGATTGGACTCAAATAGTCACAGAATCGATAAAAGAATCGATTGAAATCGTTAGAAAGTAGTATCGATCATACTTCAGTTTTTTTTTTCTCTCCCACTCCAGCAGGTGTAGCATGGCACCGTAGAAAGAGGTTTTCTCGACGCAAGAATAGACAAATGACAGAACGTAGAAATATTTTTAGCGTTTTAAGCATGATGATGTAATAAATATGGAAAATAAACGTTCTTTTCTTCAATAGTGTACGAATGGTGTCATATTTGTGCAAAAAAAACAGTCGATTTGTGTAGAAATAACGATGAAATAACCTTGTCTTTTCTTGGTAGAATAGAGATAGAACTAAGATTAAACTAAGAAGCTCATTCCCAAGCTTTTAACGAAAATAATGAAGTTGAGTTTGGTGGACGAATCACTTTAAAACAATCCGATTTTCCGAATCAAAACGCAGAAAACACAATAAAAAGCAAAGAAACGACTCTGAATCTATCGATTACCGCCAAATACTGTTTCAACGCCAATTTTTAATTTCAGCAAACAAATCGTTTAAAATCACATTAGTATAAATCGATTAAATACAGTTTCATTTTAACAATCTGGAAAAGCGTTATTACCCTTCCCTAGTTTTCATTATTTCATCGTGACCAAGTCATGTCAATAAAAAATGAGCGAAAAGCAATTCAGATACTTTTTTATGTTTAACATTTCATATAAGTCTTAGGAAATTATTAAACATTAAACAATTCATTTAAAAAATTTCAAATACTACGAGTTAAAATAAAATTCTTATAGGCGACTGGGGCAGTCATTTAGCCATCTCCTTTTCGGCTATATTTTGGCCGAAACCGAAACTCAGGCCGAAACTAGATATTTTGGCCGAAACCGGCCGAAACCGAAACCGAAACCGAAATTTCGGTCGGTCACTAGCGAAAAGTATGAAAGTCGCGCCCGCGACGCGTCTCTTCTGTATGTTGTACGTCGTGACGTTTCTACACATTTTGCATGAAAGAGACGCCGAAGAGTCATAAATGTCCCCGCCCCGTCTGCGTCTTACGTCTTTTCTATGTGACCCGCGCCTTAAGGAATCATACACGATGAAACATAACCAAATATCGATTGTACTTACTTCAAATATACGTAAATCAACCTGATAATTATTATTACTTCTTTGCAAATTAAGAAGATTTAAAAGGTGGTACAAAAACTGTCTAAAAATAACGCTCTGACTACTCAGGTATTTCCCATAACTTAGGTAGGTAATCGTTAACGTCACACCGAAAATGAAAACGTAAACAACCGATTGTTTTTTGTCATCTTTAACTTTATAAAAAGAGCATAATTATAATAACAATCTTTTTGCTAAAAACTTTTTCTAAAAAAATGTGACCGCCTTCAAAAACAACCACAAAAAAGGGTAAAATAACCTACAAAACTTTTCTTTCGGAAGTCGGTGAATTTTTGAAGTGAAAACTTCTTTAGCGGCGTTGTACACTTTTTCTGTAATGGGTAAAAAATTTAAAACTCGCGTCAGGGTCACGTGACCCTGATCGAAAATGAGTAAGACGTCATTCAAATTAAAAATAAAACATAGTAACAAAAAAGTTTTCACTTCTACCGGCACTCCTGGAGTGCAACCTTTTTTTTTTTTTTTTATTAATTTCATTGTCTTTTTTGCCACCGACTTCCGAAAGAAAAGTTTTGTAGGTTATTTTACCCTTTTTAGGGTTCCGTAGTCAACAAGGAACCCTTATAGTTTCGCCATGTCCGTCCGTCCGTCCGTCCGTCCGTCCGTCTGTCCGCAGTTTAGCTCAGAGACGCACAGTACCAGAGAGCTGTAATTTGGTGTAAATATACGGATTTGTTGTGCCGAAAAAGTGGTAAAATAAAATCTCGTAAAATATTTTTTTTTAGGGTACCTCCAGTACTTACACGTAAAGTGAGGATTTTTTTTTTCTCGCGTACCCCTTAGTGTGGGGTATCATTAAATAGGTCTTTAAAAAATAATGATAGTTTCCATTAACAATTTTTTGATAAAAAAATTCGTTTGTGAAATATTAAGCTTTAAAGTGCTAAATTTTGCTCGATTCGAGTGTCCCCCCCCCTCTACCAGCTAAACGGTTATGTTTGGGGGTGTGAAAAAATTCACCATAGTAGTATATATAACGAAGTTTAAAAAAAAATTATCATGACTAAGTAGGCTTTACAACTTTACGAGTAATAGTCGACCAACTTATAAAATGTACTTGGATATCATATTTTCTTAAGCAAATGTATCGGAGACAACTGCAAATGTAAGTTTGTCAACTTTATTTTTACAGCTTTTATAGGTATGTTTTTTGGGGATAGGTAGGTTTTTATCGTCAATTATTTTTAACTAAATTCAAAAAAAGGAGGAGGTTCTAAATTCGTTGTAATTTTTTTTCTTATGTATTTTCCCCGATTTCTCAAAGACTCCTGGACCGATTTTGAAAATTCTTCTTTTTAAAATTAAATTCAGCGAATCAGTTTAGTTAGTTCGCATAAGTATTTTGATGGGCACTACGGAACCCTACACTGTGCGTGGCCCGACACGCACTTGGCCGGTTTTTTGTGGTTGTTTTTGAAGGCGGTCACATTTTTTTAGAAAAAGTTTTTATTTTACTCTTTTTAGTTTAAATATTCAACCAACATTCTTGTCAAATACATAATTTTCTTACATGTGCACTAGAATTTCGTAATCCGTAGCACCGGTAATAACATCGTTAACATCTCTTTCATTCATTCCCTATCTCAAAAACTACTGAACCGATTTTGATGAAATTTGCAGTATTCCCTAAGTTGAACGATACCTAGTACAACAAAAAAGAATTACTTAAATCGGACTTGTAGTTCCGGAGATATGCGAACACGAACACAATTTTCTTACTTGAGGAGTTGTACCTTCCATCATCAGCTCAGCTTCATGAGATGATGATTTCTATACGCAAGTACTTGAATTACTTCATAAGATTTGCGAAAAACTATGTGTCAGCTAATAAAATTTGAGGGTTGCCCTCGATTTATCCAAGATCCAATCATCAGATCCTGAAATGGTGACAATGGGACCACACGGGAAGCACCAGCTTTCGATTGAAAAAAGAATCATGAAAATCGGTTCACCCAGTCGCAAGTTATGAGGTAACAAACATAAAAAAAAAATAAAAAAAAAAAAACAGTCGAATTGATAACCTCCTCCTTTTTTTGAAGTCGGTTAAAAATACAGTCGAATTGATAACCTCCTCCTTTTTTTGAAGTCGGTTAAAAAGTACAATAATGTCAACAAAAATAAAACAACTTGAGGTGGAATTTTTCATGCTGAATTTCTGATTTTTTCTATTTTCGGGGACGAAGTCAGCATGTGATTTTTCTCACCCTGGTTGAAGCGTAAGGGAATGTCAAACTCATATTGAGTAATAAATACCATTGGCCATTGCGTTCCTGCGGTGCCAGGTAAACAGGGTACCGGATCAAACGGGGTGAATAGGAACAAAACTTTAACAGGGATTTTAATATTGTATTGATTTGATATGTTACTAACAATAAGTCAATTTTATTTATTGAATAATACTTCATTATTTCGAGACCTTGTTGGCAACATACCATTATTATACAACATTATTTTTAGTGTATGCGAAACCTGAATATAGTTTGCTCAGAATCGGTAACTGATTCGATTCCAATAATTTTTACACCATGTAATTTTTTTTTTAATATTTTAATTATATTTTATTACCTGTTAATTACAATATAATCACCGTATGGTTAGGTACCCATTGCCAAACTACGAGTATTATCACGAGTGTAGAACATAGGAGACGCGGTTTACGCGGGTGTACCGCAAAATGAGCATGTTTTTGAACGGACAACCAGGTAATAACTTTGTGAACCTGAAGTACCTATACTAAAATTACAATAACACGTACCTTTGACCCAAAATTGTCTTTCAAAGTAAGCTTTCAGTGTTTTTTTATTGTGGGTTTTGATTGCAAGTTTTTTTCAAATACCTTTTTAGCACTTTTGGCCAAACAACATTCCTATACCTACGAAAATCAAACTTGGTTCAACTTCTTGCATCTACATTTTACAAAGACTTCTGGGAACATTTTACTTTTTCATTCTATCTATCTATCTAATATCTTTAAACGAACAATTCTTGTATATTTATTTATATATAATCATGTGCTCGGAAACGGCTCCAAGGATTTTCATGAAAGTTACAGATTATGGGTTTTTCGGCTCAAGGAATCGATTTATCAACAGGTCCCAGGTTCGAGAAAAGCTCTGTTCCCAAGATATAGACATTTTAGAAACCGAGCGAAGCTCATAGAATTAGAAGAATTATTAGCGAGATATTAGAATTTAATGTGAGCAAATCGAGTAATTAATTCAGTCATGTGTTCTATGCACGTGGCAATTGTATTATACAATGTGTTTGATTCATTTACCTTTTTTGCATTTATATAAATTCCTGTGACTCATATAAGTATGAACGCTTAATCGCCTGAATTTGTAAGTAATTGTTGAGTGAACTTTCCTGTGTACAGACGCCAGCACATCAACCTAGGTACCTCAATCTGTCAAATTTCTTTACTAGACTTTCATTCCTATCACGGTAGTGAAAATTTAACATTCGATTGGTATAAATTGACATATTGGGTACCTATAGGTTGACCTGTTGGCGCCTGTACCAATTAGATATGAGCGCCGATGGCCAATTCCACGGCGGCGGCGTGGCCTGTATATTTTCACGGCGGCAGCGGCGTCGCGGCGGCGCGTCGCGTCCGGCCGTGCGCCTTAGTTTTTTTTATTTAGGAGAGATTTCTTAAGAAGAAAAATGAAGAAAATCATGTCTTTGTTAGGTACCAAAAAAACTTTGATAAAGAAACGTAGGTATTTGTTAATTACAATTTTAGTCTTCTATAATTAGAGATAACGTACGAAAAACAATAATTGTTTCAGTATTATAAGATGCGAGACAGAGCTTTAATCAGAGCACTATCTATTTTTTTTATGTGAAATGGGTTTGCTATTGACCCTAGTTTTTTTTTATCGTGGTAAAATCATCAAATGAGTCCTCCTACCCATTACTGTCAGACTTGTACTGACTAAAATCCACGGTGTGCTTCAGTAGCCCTTTGTGTACCGGAGTCGTGGTATAAGTGTGTCCCGCGACCCCGGCAGGCTTTGGCCTTTTAAATGGGAGGCCCCGTCATTGTGCTGACACTCTTTGAGGCGCGCGTGGAACACAACGCGCCGTCGACCCGGGCATGGTCCATGGTCGGACAGCGAGTTTCCCATTACTCGCCTTCGCTTCGCAGAACGAGGCGACTGCTTCCCACTCCGTCTCGCCCCGCAGCATGGCGGCAACCAATGTCGAGGTCGTCGCCTATCGCCTGCGTCAGGACACGGCGGTGCTCTGCCCAAGCGGGGCAATCCTGCATCGTATGCTCCACCCAGTGTTGCCAACTTAGTGCTTTCGGCACTAGATCTAGTGCATTTTTTGATGTTTTAGCGCTCAAAATTCCACTACAGTGCCTAGTGCCTTAACTAGTGCATTTTTAAAAGTCTACAATTTATCACGCAATTTCGTAAAAACAAAACCAATCAATGGCGCGTTCTGAAACACAGTTAAATTTCAGAACGCACCTCTAATTAATAGTTATTTATGAAAATTCGTATCTCCATGGTCGTTTATCTGGGCTACGAGCAGCAAATATAACTTGCTACATTTACGATATTCCCAAGGAAGTTCTTGAAAAAGTCGGTTTGAAAGATACGTATAAGAACTCCTGGGCCCTCAACTTCTCAAGCAGCCACCTCAGCAACGGTGAATTCAGACCATGATTCCAACTTACCCCTAGCACGAATCACTTTCGACAAAGTATTCGTATCGTCTCCGAAAGCATTTTGTATGAGAACTTGAACAGCGCCTCTGGTGAGCCTAAATTGAACTAATTTTGGGAGCACGAACAAATACATGTACGTTTCGTATCGTCTTCGTACGAAAACGTAAACGTCATTTGAGCCGTTTGTATGAACATTGGTAGCACGAACATATAAAATGACGGATAGTTTCGTAACTGTCGAAGGCTGGCTTACGAGTTTTACGAATATTTATTCACTTCAAAAATGACAGTGAGAAAACATTCGTCGGATTTTATTTTAGCGATAAAATTATAATTTAAGTGATTGTGTTGATATATTTTGTTAGAAAATGAATGTGCGCTCCAATATTTATTATAACAATACGTTACCTTTCTATTTATGCTGCCATAATTGACAAAAAATAAGTGTACCAAGTGCGGGAAGCATGAGAGGATTACATAGATCTTTTAGCAACCGTGTTATGATGGTCCTTCATTGCTTGATTCATTGATTGATATTATTGTCATGATTAATAAATAAAATCATCGAACACAGAACATTCATAAAGCTTTTCTTTATTTTTACATTACATTTTACATTAAATGTCATAACAACATGCTCCTTATCCTACGATCGTCTCCAGGCCCTACTTACTCTGTGCTATTCAATATCGGTCCAGCAGTATAACGTAAAAGCAGAAAAACAATCTCACATTCGTATTTATTAATAAGGATTTAAAACATTTACATTCAAAACTACAAATACACATCTTGTTATGAAAAACAGTTTAATGTATTGCTAGTTAGGGCCTCAAGATAGGAATTTCTTCATAATGCAAGCCATAACGAAAAGTACTGTCTTCTAATTCAAGCTCTTCGCCGAATCTCCAAACGAGAGCCTCATCTCATCATTGAACATCGTGGGGGATCCTTCTGTTCAACCGGTCAACAGACCTTCTTGATCAGGGTGTCAATTACTTATTTACTCCATTATGAATACTTCCGTTTAGTAATAGCAGTTTACTGGAATAGCTTACAAAAATATAACAAATCAACAGAAAAAAACAAATCATTGAACATTGTTTTGAAACATCTTGACAGCGGCAGAGGCGTCTCTAGCCCTTGTGACGCCCGTGTGCAACTAGTACCGGGCGCCCTCTAGTCTAGCAGGAGAATATCCGTTCGTTATATTTTCAAACGGAAATTAATTATTATGCAAATGTTGCAATTTTAAATGATGTCGGCAAGAAAAAAGTTTTTTAGGAAGGAAGAGGTTAAGCGGCAATTACATTGTCCTAATTGTGATATTTCTCGAATCTAAATAGAAAAAAGGGGTAAAATTATTGACTTAAAACATTATGATATTTTATCAAAATAGGAAGTCAGAAGCAGCATCATATTCTTGGTAGAGAAGAGGACAGGTAAAACACACCTAAACACAAAATTTTCGAGCACGCCGCAATTGCGGCGGTAAGACCCCTCTTTGAGGAGTGGCTGGAGAGAAGTCATGGCGTCCTGACCTACCGCTTGACGCAGGTCCTCACCGGACACGGAAGTTTCGGGAGGTACCTGTGGCTGATGCGAAAGGAGGAGACGCCTGGGTGCCACCACTGCGAAGATCGCCCGGAGGACACGGTGGAGCATACGGTGCAAGACTGCCCGGCTTGGGCGGAGCACCGACGTGTCCTCACGGCTGCGATAGGCGGAGACCTCTCGCGCCCGGCATTGGTTGCGGCCATGCTGCGGGGCGAGACGGAGTGGGAAGCGATCAGCTCCTTCTGCGAGGCAGTAATGCTCGTCAAGGAGGAGGCAGGCCGCGAGCGAGAGAGGACAGCGTCCTCCCTCCGCCCCAGCCGCAGTGGTAGGCGCCCACGGCGACGGACGTCGCTTGATGATCTCCGGCCACCGTAGGCGCGGGCATGCGGGCAGCGAGTAAAGGGCAACTCGCTGCCCGACCAAGGACCATGCCCGGGTCGACGGCGCGTTGTGTCCCACGCGCGCCTCAAAGAGCGTCAGCATAATGACGGGGCCCCCCTCTCAGAGGGCCAAAGCCTGCCGGGGTTGCGGGATTATTTCCTCACCGTGACCCCGGTACATAAAGGGCTACTGAAGGACACCGTGGATTTTAGTCAGTACAAGTCTGACAGTCCCTCCCGCCCTGCCCGGGGTGGGAGGACTCATTTGATGATTTTACCACGTTAAAAAAAAAAAAAAAAAAAAAAAAAAAATTTTAAACCTTAACTACAAGTAATTGTGGATTTAATACGGTAAAATCAAATGTACAACCACTCAATTAAATCACTTTTTTTCCTCTTGTAGATACACCGCGGTGTCTTAGTTCTTCTTTTAGTATATGCACTTGCATTGACGAATAATTTTTCATATTTCATGCCATCCCCATTCAATTCGATTCGACGAAATGCATGTGTGTTCTACAGTAGTAGAACGAGCGACTAACAGAGTGCTATTCTATATTGTTGCTAATAAGGAACAATTTCTGGGAAGTAGTTATTTAAGGAAACTTAAGGAAATAGATTTTTATGCTTTGCTTCCGCGCATTATACGAGCGCAGGGTCTTCGGGAGCGCCGCCCGGCATCGACGCATCTTTGGTGGTGTCGCATTAGAGGGCACTCGGCGCCCCCTTAAACCCGGCGCCCGCGTGCACCGCACACCCTGCACTATAGGTAAAGACGCCTCTGGACAGCGGTAAGATTTGACAATAATTATAGACATTAGGTATGACACAAGTTTGTTTTTTCATAAACTTTTTTCATGGCTTTTTATTTGTGCCAGCATGACAGACTTCGTTTAGGAACGCAGTCAAATCAAACACAACGTTTTAGTAATTAATTTAATTATTACGCCATTTATATAACTGAATATCAACTGTTTCTGCAGTTCCTTTGTATTGCGTCGTAAATTGAACAATATTAAAATTTTAAATGGCCAAAAATCACAAATTTTCTATCAAGAATTCCAGTTTCTGAACGAAACATTCATTCAAATGTACAATCATTCGTTCTATTTTTCCCGTCTCTATTTACGCTAGTGTGACGTCACCAACATTTTCGTATCGCGCCCTCGGTACGAATACGGAGTGCTTCGTGCTTCCGACTTTCATTGTGTTCCGTTATTGTATCGACGGCACGATACGGTGGCGACACGAAATCTACAAATATTCGTGCTAGGGGTAATTCGGACGACGATATATTTTTGTAATAACAATATTCTCAATATAATAAACAGATTTTTTTAATATTTTAATTGATTTTATGTTTTTGGTGCCTTTTTATCAAAATTAGCACAAACCTAGTGCATTTTAGGTTTTGTTTAGCGCATTTCTTACAATAGCAGTTGGCAACACTGGCTCCACCGTGTCCTCCGGGCGGTCCTCGCAGTGGTGACACCCAGACGTTTCCTCCCTCCTTATCCGACACAGGTACCTCCCGAAGCATCCGTGTCCACTGTCCGGTGAGGACCTGCGTCAAGCGGTAGGTGAGGACGCCGTGAGACCTATCCAGCCACTCCTCAAAGAGGGATCTTACCGCCGCGATTGCGGCGAGCCCGTTGACCCTAGTCTAGGTCACGAATGACTAAGACAAGGTTGACGATACGTAAAAGTTCCTCTTGTGAAGGAAGAACTAGTTTTGCCTAGGCTAGACTAGTTTATCCTGAAATCGGGTTTGGCCGGTAATTTATACACTTGACTGTGTAGAGCCGACTATACACGTACCAGTATACTTGTACAAATCGAGACTTGCACAAACAGGACAGTGACCATGTTAGGGACTTTAACCATGGCGTGATGTGACGCGATTTGATCGATTCCAACCACAAGTGAAAATCAACCTTGCCACTAAGAAATAATGATGCAATTCGATTGACTTGACGTCGCTGTGTCGTCCCTTAGAAATTTGTGCAAGTATCTTCCCACACGTTTCAGTATAATTGCGCAAGTCTGGATTACCGCAAGTATACTGTAAGTGCCTTTTCACACGTTCCGGTTGCCGGGTAGCCGGTGCCAGTATGGCAAATTACGCCGGTACGTCTGAGAGCTATAGTACATGCCATACACTGCGCCGCCGACAAACGCCGAATGCCATCAGGATGCGCGTGCGAACGAGAAAGCAAGTTGCGACTCGTCGTGGCGGCGCGCCGCGCGTTTCTTTCGGCGGCGGCGCGCCGATCGAATTCACGGCGACGGCGGCGCGCCGGCGCGGCGCTCATATCTAGTACCAATACCAACATTTCAGCTGGAAAATATCTTTTTATTACAGTTGCTCAAACGGGATGTGGGCTATTACGCCTATTACACACTAGTGCTTTTTTACCTTTCACGCACTCGTGCGTTCTCTTTCCCAAATGACAATAGTTATTTGTGCAACAAGAGAGCAAAGTCGTTTTTTGCTACGAGTGCTGATTTTGAATCTTGAGCAAGCGAAGGATTCAAGGATTGAATCACGAGCGTAGCGAGTGATTCTAAAGTTGAATCCTGAGTGTGGCGAAAGATTCAAAGGCACGAGATGCAAAAAACTTTGCTCTCGTGTAACACACATAACTTTTCACTTCAGCAGCGAGAACACTTTAGGAGATAAAATAATAAACAGGAATAGATTGAAATAACTTTTTTTTAAGCTACAATAAGTAAATACCTACTCCACATTGTAGATAATCGCCTCGTCTGTGATAAATCTAAAAAATAAGATAGCAACACCGTCTCCGAAAAACTGCTTGCGCCCTTTGTAAGTCTCTATTCATTGAAGACATGGTATGGTTTCAGATATTTCTCGCGAGACTTTTGAGGTAGGAAATATAATTCTGAATGTTTTTAATTCTTCCGGTGTTAAAATAAGTACTGTACCCCTAGCACGAATCACTTTCGACAAAGTATTCGTATCGTCTCCGAAAGCATTTTGTATGAGAACTTGAACAGCGCCTCTGGTGAGCCTAAATTGAACTAATTTTGGGAGCACGAACAAATACATGTACGTTTCGTATCGTCTTCGTACGAAAACGTAAACGTCATTTGAGCCGTTTGTATGAACATAGGTAGCACAAACATATAAAATGACGGATAGTTTCGTAACTGTCGAAGGCTGGCTTACGAGTTTTACGAATATTTATTCACTTCAAAAATGACAGTGAGAAAACATTCGTCGGATTTTATTTTAGCGATAAAATTATAATTTAAGTGATTGTGTTGATATATTTTGTTAGAAAATGAATGTGCGTTCCAATATTTATTATAACAATACGTTACCTTTCTATTTATGCTGCCATAATTGACAAAAAATAAGTGTACCGAGTGCGGGAAACATGAGAGGATTACATAGATCTTTTAGCAACCGTGTTATGATGGCCCTTAATCATTGCTTGATTCATTGATTGATATTATTGTCATGATTATTAAATAAAATCATCGAACACAGAACATTCATAAAGCTTTTCTTTATTTTTACATTACATTTTACATTAAATGTCATAACAACATGCTCCTTAAACCTACGATCGTCTCCAGGCCCTACTTACTCTGTGCTATTCAATATCGGTCCAGCAGTATAACGTAAAAGCAGAAAAACAATCTCACATTCGTATTTATTAATAAGGATATTTACATTCAAAACTACAAATAGGTACACATCTTGTTATGAAACACAGTTCAATGTATTGCTAGTTAGGGCCTCAAGATAGGAATTTCTTCATAATGCAAGCCATAACGAAAAGTACTGTCTTCTAATTCAAGCTCTTCACCGAATCTCCAAACGAGAGCCTCGTCTCATCATTAAATTGAACATCGTGGGGGATCCTTCTGTTCAACCGGTCAACAGACCTTCTTGATCAGGGTGTCAATTACTTATTTACTCCATTATGAATACTTCCGTTTAGTAATCGCAGTTTACTGGAATAGCTTACAAAAAAATAACAAATCAACAGAAAAAAACAAATCATTGAACATTGTTTTGAAACATCTTGACAGCGGCAGAGGCGTCTCTAGCCCTTGTGACGCCCGTGTGCAACTAGTACCGGGCGCCCTCTAGTCTAGCAGGAGAATATCCGTTCGTTATATTTTCAAACGGAAATTAATTAGGATGCAAATGTTGCAATTTTAAATGATGTCGGCAAGAAAAAAGTTTTTTAGGAATGAAGAGGTTAAGGGGCAATTACATTGTCCTAATTGTGATATTTCTCGAATCTAAATAGAAAAAAGGGGTAAAATTATTGACTTAAAACATTATGATATTTTATCAAAATAGGAAGTCAGAAGCAGCATCATATTCTTGGTAGAGAAGAGGACAGGTAAAACACACCTAAACACAAAATTTTAAACCTTAACTACAAGTAATTGTGGATTTAATACGGTAAAATCAAATGTACAACCACTCAATTAAATCACTTTTTTTCCTCTTGTAGATACACCGCGGCGTCTTAGTTCTTCTTTTAGTATATGCACTTGCATTGACGAATAATTTTCCATATTTCATGCCATCCCCATTCAATTCGATTCGACGAAATGCATGTGTGTTCTACAGTAGTAGAACGAGCGACTAACGGAGTGCTATTCTATATTGTTGCTAATAAGGAACAATTTCTGGGAAGTAGTTATTTAAGGAAACTTAAGGAAATAGATTTTTATGCTTTGCTTCCGCGCATTACACGAGCGCAGGGTCTTTGGGAGCGCCGCCCGGTATCGAAGCATCTTTGGTGGTGTCGCATTAGAGGGCATTCGGCGCCCCCTTAAACCCGGCGCCCGCGTGCACCGCACACCCTGCACTATAGGTAAAGACGCCTCTGGACAGCGGTAAGATTTGACAATAATTATAGACATTAGGTATGACACAAGTTTGTTTTTTCATAAACTTTTTTTATGGCTTTTTATTTGTGCCAGCATGACAGACTTCGTTTAGGAACGCAGTCAAATCAAACACAACGTTTTAGTAATTAATTTAATGATTACGCCATTTATATAACTGAATATCAACTGTTTCTGCAGTTCCTTTGTATTGCGTCGTAAATTGAACAATATTAAAATTTTAAATGCCCAGAAATCACTTATTTTTTATCAAAAATCCAGTTTCTGGACGAAACATTCATTCAAGAGTACGATCATTCGTTCTATTTTTCCCGTCCCTATTTACGTTGGTACGACGTCACCAACGTTTTTGTATCGCACCCTCGATACGAATTCGAAAGTGCTTCGTGCTTCCGACTTTCGTTGAATGCCGTTATTGTATCGACGGCACGATACGGTGGCGACACGAAAACTACAAATATTCGTGCTAGGGGTACTGTTCTCGTCGCTAGATTTACTCATATTTTTTAAATTATTCAACTCTTTACGCCAGCCATGAAAATTCCAGATCTTTTATTCAAATTAAGACGTGTTCGGAAATGGCACCCATGATATTTTATTATTCAAAATATTTACGTAACATTATTGAAACTAGAAATAAATATTTACAGTAAATGCTTATTTTCATTTAAATACAACAATAAATAAAAAATTCAATAAATTACATTAAAAGACATTATTGTCCTTTTGCAAAATTTCTTTAGTTAGTACAATTTCCGAACGTGTTTGTCTTTGAGACCGAATTCAAAATCGGAACTTCGAAAGGGGTGGTCTTTGTCTCTCTCTCTTTCTATTGGCGGGAAAGAGATAGAGTATAATTGGTTCGAATTTTATGATTAGCTCAAGGCTGAATAAGATATTCGCGGCTTTTTGAAAACAAAAATTAAAAAGTTACTTTGTCTCACTCAGTGAGCAAAATCGCATTTTGCTCACTGATTTCAGGCAGCAAAACCTACATGTTTGAGCTACTGAAGTGAAAAATAATGTCTAATAAAAAGAAAAACCAACCATGAAGTTTTTACTAGAGTTTTTGTGATTCATACAAATACGTATAACGTATAATTTCTAACAAGAAGCTACTAAATTATTTCAATATCAGATTTTAATGATATAATTGAATGAGTTATAATTAGGTTAGGTTTCATTTCATCTCATTTTCTTCAATAAAAAAAAACTACTGAAGACTAAGCTGTATGCATAGTTCCCTGTGCCTACCTAAACGGGTGAAGAAAAAAAAACTCTGCTTATATTCTACGGTTGGCACTATTTTCCAGAAATTTTCACTCACCTAAGTACCTATTTTACCGTTGTAAAATAAATTAGCTACCGCATACGTAGTTTTTTTTTTAATTTCCATAAAATAAAAATAAGAATTCCACCAAAGAGGTACCAGAATAGGTACCAGAATAAACAACCTGACTGTTCATGATGAGGAGGTTCCCCCTTGGTTGCGCTTTTGCTCAATACTCACTTTAATACTAAAGAGTAAATGAGACAAAAGAATAATTCTAATTTTCACCGCGTGCATGGGTCACCATTTGCAAATTTGCGCCATTTTCACATTAGAAACTTCAAAAAATTTGTATTACTTAATGGACTGTTTTCTCGCAAATGTGTTGAAAAACATTTTATGACACACGTCAACTTACCGCATTAGTATCATAAATAACTATTACACTGATATTTATATACTAAGGGCTGATTTTCTAATAGTCAGATAACTTTTATTTGAGGAATAATAAAACCTTTAAAAAAAAAAATCAAACCGACGAAACATCAAACTAAAAACCAAAAAATAAATTATGAGGCGGCGCCAAACAAACAAACATATAAATCAATTATTTGAAGAGCAGAATAGCTCGTTGTATAGGTTGTCGTGGTTGAAGAATAGCTCGTCGAAGCTATTCGTTGATTGTTTCTTTGGCGCCGCCTCAAAATTTATTTTTTGGTTTTTAGTTTGATGTTTCGTCGGTTTGATTTTTTTTTTAAAAGGTTTTATTTTTTACTTTTGAGTTTCCTATCTCTTGTCAATTTCTGTAACAAAAAAAATTAAGTTTTTTAAGAGTTATAAATTTTTTTTTGTTAACTATTGACGACCTCCTACACCTGCTTTCTGTCTTCATTCTCAAACTAACTCTCAAACTCTCAAAGACTTTCATACCCCAGCTACGTCTAAAGTTCTCATCAAGATGAGTGACATTAGCCCAAATACGATATAGTTGCTGTTAACTGTTAAGGATCTCTTGCTTCTGCCCTCTGTCACCATCCTCAGACCCTCGATGACAATTATACCCCAGGTAGGTACAAAGTTTTCATCAAGACTAGTGAAATGAGCCCAAACACGATAAAGGTGCTGTTAACTGTTGAGGACCTCTTGCCCCTGCTATCCGTCACCATCCTCAGACCCTCGATGGCAATGATATCTCAGCTAGGTCTAAAGTTCTCATCAAGCTGAGTGACATGAGCCCGAACACCGTTAACCGTTAAGGAACTCTCGGGACTGACTTCACAAAATAACAGGGATCTGGATTTGATCTGATGATGGTGACGTCATCATGTTTTGTTCTCCACATCTCTGCTATATAATAATGTCCTCAGAACTACAATTGTTAACTTTACTTCAACAGAATCGGTTCATAATTGAAAATTCTGTAGGAAAGTTGATAATGAATTCCTTTTTTTCTACCCTTAGAGGCTGACTTTAGTTTTGAAATTTAAATGGGACCAACTTTGAGATATACTCTTTCCAACAAAAAAAGAATTTTTGAAATCGGACCACGTTACGAAAAGTTATGCGTGGTCATAGATAAAAAAAAAAAAAAAATATACATGTCGAATTGAGAACCTCCTTTTTTTTTCGTCGGTTAAAAATGTCGGTTTGACAGCTTAACTATAGAAAATATGTCACACCGCTATTTTTATTAATCAGATATATGAATGACTATTAAAAAATCAGCCCTTAGTAGCACATTCTGGCAATATAATATTCAAAACGGAAGAAAATCACGTTGCGTCGTTTAAAAGAAAATCAAAAAAGCAAAATAAAAATCGAGTGTCATTTGTTTGCATCGATTTTTGATATTTTATTTAAAGCCCCTATATACAAATGTACTCTATGATTTAAAGGTTCATTTATTATTTAGAGATGTCTTATTGTTTCGATTTTCTTATATTCCAATCAACAATAATTGTACTACCTTCGCAAACATCTAGCTCCAGCTACAACTACAACCTACTATTTGTTTTGTAAAATTGTAGATTTTTTGATGTGAGTTACTAATTAAGTATGAATTAACGTATTCTACGCACAATCAATTGTTCATTCAATAATAATTAATTAATAAAAGAGAGGAACACTCACGATCAACAAGTTGTCGTATTTTATGAATAGTGTCACGATTTCGAACCGCGCGACTCTCAACACGCGTACGCGGCTCTAACTCCCTGGGTAACCGCAGAAATATTTTCTTATTACCTAAGCATGTTGAGCAGAGACACCCATCGAACTACAATACCTACAAGTCTTTTGCCTAAGTTCTTTTTTTTATTTCGTTGTCTTTTTGCCACCGACTTCCGAAAGAAAAGTTATTTTGTAGGTTATTTTACCCTTTTTTGTGGTTGTTTTTGAAGTCGGTTAATTTTTTTTTTAAGTTTTTTGTTTAACTGTTTTTAGTTTAAATATTCAACCCAAATTCTTGTCAAATACATCATTTCCTTACAAGTGCACTAGAATTTGTAATCCGTGGCACCGGTATTAACATCGCTCATGTACACATGCTAATAAAATTCCCTATCTCAAAAACTGCTGAACAGATTTTGATGAAACTTGCAGTATTCCCTAAGGTGAACGATCCCTAGTACAACAAAAAAGAATTTTGAAAATCGGTCCACAATTGGCGGAGTAATCGCGTAACAAACACGCAAAAAGTAATGTCATCCAAGTAGCCGAAATCAATAAAAATGCTCACAAAATAAAAAGTACTGAACCAAATTAGATGAAAATTTTATGGGACCACACTGCAAGTATACTGCATGACAAAAATGACACTAATCGGACTAGAAACCTCGGAGTAATCGATGTACATACATAAAAAAAAAAAAAAACAAAAAAAAAAAAACATACCGACCGAATTGAGAACCTCCTCCTTTTTTTGAAGTCGGTTAAAAAACATACCGACCGAATTGAGAACCTCCTCCTTTTTTTGAAGTCGGTTAAAAAACATACCGACCGAATTGAGAACCTCCTCCTTTTTTTGAAGTCGGTTAAAAAACATACCGACCGAATTGAGAACCTCCTCCTTTTTTTGAAGTCGGTTAAAAAACATACCGACCGAATTGAGAACCTCCTCCTTTTTTTGAAGTCGGTTAAAAAACATACCGACCGAATTGAGAACCTCCTCCTTTTTTTGAAGTCGGTTAAAAAACATACCGACCGAATTGAGAACTTCCTCCTTTTTTTGAAGTCGGTTAAAAATCATCAAAGAGTCCTCCCACCCAGGGCAGGGCGGGACGGACTGTCAGACTTGTATTGACTAAAATCCACGGTGTCCTTCAGTAGCCCTTTATGTACCGGAGTCGCGGTAAACGTGTGTTCCGCGACCCCGGCCTTGCCTAAGCCACAGATATATTATGCTAGAAAATGACGCTATAATACTCGTAAGTTTCATCATCATCATCCACAGCCCGTCTTCACCCACTGTATGTATAGGCCTCTCTTTATTTGTGCCAAGCTCCACGGTCTTGCACCAGCCCGCAATGGCTAAGTTTAGTACAAAACAAAAATCTTTGACAAAATATTGTTATCTTATTAATTACTAATTTAGACCGTGAAATGTTAATAAAGTAATTAATATTCATTTGTTGCATTCTGCCGCAAACGTTCAATACTTAGTAAGATATCAAAATACCAATTCGTAAAATGATATCATTGAGGATTTAAAACAAAATGTAAAGATACGTATTTAAATTCTAAGTACCGAGAGCATAGCAAAAGGTCACAAGATATCGTAGGTATACCAACAATGTAGGTAATGGGTCCATGTCAAGTTGTCACGTGAGTCTTGCCAAATATTCAAGTGCAAAATTGATGAAAGGAAGATGTTACAACTGAACTGACATTGAGCAGTACAACACGTGAGCTCTAAATACGAGTATGTAGAGAAATATTGCAGAATGGAATAAAGACAGGACATAAAAGTAGTTTTAAAACGTAGAACACTATGTTATAGACTATTTGCTCTACTAATTACTAATGAGACACTTTGTTACAGAAAATGGCTGGAAGAAATTGCACTGGCGAGCAAGCAGGGCCGTAAACCATCTTTACTTCGTGCAATGACCAAGGCTTTCTGGATGAGTTACGCTCCTTCCGGCATTATGTTCCTCATACAAGCACTCGTAATCAAGTGAGCAATTTTGTTGGCTATTGGTATCAGTCACGCGAATGTCACATTATGCCAATTACTAATCATCTGGTGGTAGTTGTGACCCTTCCCGGTTGCACCTGGAAAATTTTACGATTCAAGGCTGTAGCTAATGATATGGAAAAATCTGAAAAGGAATCTTCCTAAAATTGTTCAAATAATTGAATAAAATAATTATTCTAAATGCCTAGAAGGATTCTACCTAAGAACATGTTTTTTTTTTCCTGGCAAAATCATCAAATGAGTCCTCCCACCAACTGTCAGACTCGTGCTGACCAAAATCCACGGTGTTCTTCAATTGCCCTTTACGTTCCGGGGTCACGGTTATGAGATGAGTCCCGCGACAAATCTACGAACATGCTAAGACATAAACTTCCTCATGATTTTTCTTAGGCCCTTCCAACCGGTAGCGCTGAGCCTGATGTTGACCTACTGGGAGCCAGGTTCGACCATGACCTACGAGCAGGCAGTGTACTGCGCCACAGCCGTCATCATGATGTCTCTCATCATCGCCTTCCTCAACCACCATGGCACGTACTCCACGCAACAGTTCGGAATGAAAGTCCGCATCGCCGCCTGCTCACTTATTTATAGAAAGGTAAAGACTGGAATTACTTTTATCGTTCCTTATGCTTAATGTCCCCAACGTAAAGTCAGACACAAACATTTTTAGAAATGTTTAATAAATTGCAGATTTAATTTGTTCGTCAGTTTTAAAAGCGTTTTCTTTTTTATATATTCCGAGTGACGGATTAATTCGATTTTTCCAGTCACTTTTTTATCTTTTTTTTTTATTTAAGGATAGGTTCGTTTGACCACTATCTCGCCTGATGGTAAGCGAAGATGTGGTCGACGGTGAAGCACGCTTGCCTAGGAGTAACCTGTTCACTCTTGACTTGAAGACCCAAGGTTTTAGCTCTGTCGGGAAATACAGATTAGAGAAATTCCACTCCTTAATTGGGCGTACAATAAAGGTATTGGCAAAACGCTTTGTACGCACCGGAGGGATATCCACCATTTTATTATATTGTTGGCGCATTGCCGTAAGTCTAGTAGTCCGAAGATGGAAAGAGCCAGGCGGAATCAAGTTATACAGTTCTATCGCCTACAAAAATACCCTAAATACCCTATTAATATCATTGTTTTGAGATAGTTACTTACTTAATTTATTTTCACATGGTAGTAGAACGTGATTGGGCATGAGCTCACAACTAATCACGCGTAAAACTATGAAAGTATACTCAACAAAAGAAAATTTCGCCGACCATTTGAATTTCTATGACCCAACTTGTGAGAGTTGGACGTCAATCGATTTAAGACAGAGAGATTTAAATAATAATCTTTTATTCACAAGGAAACCCGCATAAGATTTTACTAAAGACGCAATAATATTGCGAAAACCACTATTGTTATAATACTTATTAAAATCGGAAATATTAAAAACCAGTTTTTTATAGAATTTTCAGGGTCAAAAAAACGTTATAATGAGGCACCACAGCAGGTCCTAATCACTAATTTCATATAATAAAATATTAAAACTATGTTTATGATAAATACATTACTTAGCTGACCTTGTATTGACGAATAACCCTAGTTAATATTTCAACATGATGTTTGGGGTAGAATTGGTCAAAATCCATTCTTAGAGAATGCCTACGTCATAACATCTACCTGCATGGCAAATTTCAGTCTGATCCGTCCAGTAGTTTAGGCTGTGCGTTGATAGATCACTATGTCCGTCAGTCACCTTTGAGTTATATATATTTAGATTAGTACCTATAGATAGATGTCAAAGTGACATACTTAATTATTCTCACTTTGTTACATTTAGGTGATGCGCATGAGTTCAGGTGCGCTCGCGCAGACGACAGCAGGTCAAGTGGTCAATCTGTTGTCGAATGACGTGAACCGTTTCGACTACGCCTTCATCTATACTCACTTCATCTGGCTGCTCCCCCTGCAAGTGATCGTCGTCTGCTACCTCATATACCTGAAGATCGGGTACGCAGCCATCGTAGGAGTCATCGGCATCGTATTGCAGACCCTGCCCGTTCAATGTATGTATACTGTTGATGCTATGAGCCAGTTGTTCTTGAATAATTGTTGTACTTACAGCTGAAGGACCCACATTTAATGGAAAATATTGTGATTTTACTGACACCACAATGTTCTTTCTTACTTTTTACACACTTTCAAAAAGGTTGTGAAAAAGTTGCAAAGTCGGCAACGTGCAAGCGATACCTCTGGTGTTACAGGCGGCCATAGGCTGACCGCTCATGCGGGCCGTAATTTATTGTTACCTTTATGGTATAAAAAAAGATGCTGTAATAATTATTGTTGTATACTCTCTTTAGAGATTCCGTTAGCAACCTGAAATAACCCAAAAAATAACATAAACATAAAACCAAAAACGCAATAATGGATTCCAAAGCTCGCGCTTCCTGTCATGCAATAAAAGAAATATAAGGCCCTATAAATTCTCATCGCCGGATCCAATCGATGGTCAGTACATCTTTTAAGAAAGGCAATAAACTCAAGAAATGTTATTATTATTTGTTGCAGCTTACATGAGTAAATTAGCAGCAAGGTTACGGATGAGGACCGCGTGCAAAACAGACGAGCGTGTGCGAATTATGGACGAAATTATTAATGGCATGCAGGTATGTTGATCTGGATTTTCAAACGCGCTAATTACATATTAAGTTGTAAACTAGGTCAATACTAATCGTAACGTTGATGCAGTACTGTTAAAGTTATTATTTTGCTAGTTATTATGATTCTGGAAAAACGAAGTAAAGTTCTTTGTCGAGGACTGGGTGGAAGTACATATTCTAATTATTATTATTTTTATTCCGTGTCTGTATCTTTCGACTCTACATGATACATACCTTCCCAATAATCCTAAAACCCAATTAAAAGAAACTTATGAAAACGTTTGACCTTCACAACCTGCATAAGTACCGAGCTTTTAATTCCATTCGAATGCAATAAAATAAAACATGAGGATAATCGCAAATTAATACAATTAAGTACTTGTATGTCATTAAGAGACTCAGTCCCTTTCATTTTTTGTATCTATATACAGATAATTATTAAGTTTGGTTTAGTCATCAACTGCACGCTATTTTTATTTAGCACATTTACCGAGAAATCGCAAGATACCAACAAATTTTGAATACAATATAGATTTACGTACGTAAACAAGGTACATACCTTCAATTAAAGAGATTTCAATACATCTCACGCAAAAACATGAAGATAATATATTGAAATCCCAAACCTTAGGACATCCATTCAGACAGACAAAAGTGTTTTTCATGTTTTTTATACAAGAATATAATTTTAGGTGATTAAAATGTACGCCTGGGAAAAGCCATTTGAGCAGGTAGTAGCTCTGGCTCGTAAGAACGAAATCAAACAAATTACGTCAGCATCTTACCTCCGGGGAGTGTACCTCAGCTTCATGGTGTTCACCGAGAGACTCACGTTGTACATCACTCTGCTCTCCTACTCGCTCTTCGGCTACCAAGTTACTGCAGATATTGTAAGTATCTTAAACAAAACCATGATAGTTTTTTAGTTACAAGATCTACCCTTTGCTCGTGTTTCTCCATGGAATAAAATGTGATACCTACAACATTTTTCGAAGTGTGTGCGAACATTTTCAAAGAAAAGCTTAAATCTTTCAAACACCCCGTTATATCAAAATTATCTAATTGATTAATAACTGTTATGAACCAGTGCAGTGTACATGTGTAATTTGCAGGTGTTCCCATTGGCGCAATTCTTCAACACCCTACAAGGAACGCTATCGATAATCATGTCGAATGCTGTGTCATTTTTGGCAGAGGCGCTAATATCAGTGCAGCGCCTCGAGGCATTCATGTTGTTCGGTATGTGAGGCCGGCTGGTCTCGAGCTCGCACTGAGTGCATGCCTTGTCAGCAATTTTGTTAACGAGTCCAATTTATAACGGACACTCGACGCTGTTAATAACACTAATACCTTAATTATTCTAACGTTCAAAACTTTATTCACTTGTGTCTCGTACCTTGTACTGCGTGTATTAGATAAACTATTTAGACTAAATATGTAACTACTTTTAACCACTTCCAGTCAATTATTAGAACGTAAACCGTGTAAGGGCATGACATTTTGTTTGTGAATGGTTAAGGGTTTCAACTAAAATGAATGTTAAATGTTATTTGTGTTACTAGTTTTACTTACAAAAATAGTTACTTCATGTATTTTAGGCTAAAAAAGTGTAGTGATAGTAGAGGTAAAACATACCAGAGAGTAGTAACACTGGTGCTTACAATCGAAGGAGTCAACAACATGAATGATTTTCACAGGCGTTCCCGTTGGCACAAATGTTCAACATACTACAGATGACTCTTGCTGTGTCTTTGCCGCAAACCCTTTCAATAAGCATGGAGTCATATTCCTCTATTCGGCGTATTGAGACGCTTTTACTTTTGGGTACGAGCTTAGTCAGAAAAGTATTTAGGTGTTTTTGTAAATGATGAACTAGGTTCGTCATGATTACTATGCTAAGGAATATTTGATTAACCGACGCTTATTGTGTTAACAGCATCCTGTGATGTCATTTATTCTCGTTTCTTATACCTACTAACAATCATCTATGGACTAACATAAGAAGGGCTGCTTTTGTTTTCAAAATAAGTACCTATTTGTTATAATAAACAAAAAAAATACCTTTTGCAAGTAATAAAGAAACTATTGATTTGAATAAAAAATGAGAACAAAAGTTGTTTGATACTCACATGTTTTCACTTCGCTTTTCATAAAACATGGACAATATACATTATACATTCAATATTGGTCATTATGATAGAAAAAACTGGCAATACAGACCTTATCTACTTATTAAATGTAAACATTTTGAATACGACGACTGGTAGAGTGCGTCATGGTTGTTTTGGCGCTTGAATGACATTGTAAGGAGGGCTAGTGGTACCTAAACATTTTTGAAATTATCGGTACAAATTGTACTGCAAATTAGGACAGTCCCATTAGTTTCGACTAAAGCCACGTGTCAAGAAAACTGTGACGCACTTTATGTAACTTTGGATTTAACTGAACTGTGAACTTGAATTATGTGTGAAAACAGATGAACGAGAAGATCTTCGCAGTGTTCCGGATGTAGACATCGCTAAATTAGTACAAATGGTAGACAATAAGAAGAAAAAAAATAACCTGAGTGAAGTAGATCTACGGCCGAACACCTTTAAGAAAATTGACGAGGAGGGCATTTATAATCCCGGTAAATTAGATGTTACTCTTCTAAATTAAGCCAACCCAACTTAGTTAGTTGTCTCTTGTTATACCTTATTTTTAACCGAGTAAAAAACACTTCACAGATTATAAGTATTTTAAAGCCTTTGCGTAGTATCGATGCATGATTTTTTTAGCTGCCTTTTTTAATATTTTTTTTCCGATTACGGTTTAATGAAATATGACGACATAGCTAGATTGTTAACTTGAATAAAATGTAAAGGAAAATTCAACAAACCGTTTTAAAAAAAATCCATGTTTATAAAATCTATAACGCCGATCTGCCGCACGTATCAACAAAACACACGGCGACCGGCATTTGCCGCATTGAAGGGGTTCACCGATTGAATCAGACGACGAGACTCGTATTATTATTAATCCAATAGTTTACTATTATCCTTTGTAGTCTAGTTGTGCAATCATGGACATTCAGATCGATTTTACAACTATTCTGCACACGTTTCAAATACACTATTGTAGTCTGCATTGTAATACTTCAATAATGAAAACTTATTCGAGAATATGAGTATTATGACTCTCCCGCAGTGGTAAACGCCCACAGTGATGGATGACGCGGACATGCGGGCGGCGAGTAATGGGCGACTCGCTGTCCGACCATGGAACATGCCCGGGTCGACGGATCGTTTTATTCCACGCGCACCTCAAAGAGTATCAGCATAATTACTGGTCCGCCCCTTTATACGGCAAAGCCTGCCGGGGTCGCGGAACTTAAGAATTACCGTAACCCCGGAACGTAAATGGCTATTAAAGGACACCGTAGCTTTTAGCCAGTATGAGTCTAACAGTCCCTCCAGCTGGGCCCTGGGTGGGAGGACTCATTTGATGATTATAACAGGATAAAAAAAACAATTATGACTCTCCGGTTTTATATGCAATGATTGACCTACTGACTGAAATCGATTTTTATTAAACTCTCGTTAAACTGCTTCCCAAATATTTTCAATTAGCACCTAATCCCCATTTCCTTCAATTTCTAGGATTTGAATGCAACGAAAAAGGCCTGATGAGTTCGACTCTGTGCCCAATGCCAGTGAGCCCAGATGTGGGCATTCTGATCCAGAACGTGAGTGCCAGCTGGACTGACGATGGACCTGTAACTTTGAACCAGCTGAATCTAATGGTGCCTAAAGGAAAGCTGTGTGCCATCATCGGTTCTGTCGGATCCGGAAAGGTAAGTTATCCAGCTATAAAAGTTTCTTATCTTTAAATCAAAACAGGTATTATACATGTTACGGGCAACGTGAATAACTGATCATTGTTAATAAGGAGCGACCATTATTAATTATGCCCAAGAGCGATGGGCAAAGTGATTTACTTATCACACGGCGGCCCGTGATACCTTGAATTTATCACTTGTACCGGGCAGTATGAATAATTCCCTACGGCCATTCTCCAAATAGGTGTTATTTGCCTAATTACCGTGCCGTTTTTGAATTTCACTGATATGACGTTAAACACATTAGAATATGAAACACATTAAAGTTAGGAATTCAATAGTTATTTTGGCATTCTACTATTACTGATGGTTTTCTAGATATTGAGATTTAAAAAAAAGTTGGGTATGGTAATTAGACAAGTTGAATATTTGATGCTACGGTAATTAGAAAATATTTTGTATCTCCATACTTGTATCTATATTTTCTTTTATTTGCTCAAAATTGCTTAATAATGACAAAGTACTAGAGAGTAGAAGAAGATGAGAGAGCACTAGTTGGACGCGGAGTTGATGTTATTAAGGTAATATGGAAGTGTTGGCATCACCTCCGAACTCTTAAAAACTACGGTCCAACCTATGCTCGGCGAGCTTAAGAGGCTGTTCAACTTCGTCATAGCCAGTGGGATTACCCCGGAGGCGTGGAGCAGGGACGTGGTGACATTTTTTTTCAAGAAAGGGGACAAAAATCTCCTCAAGAACTATATAGACCGACCCCGTTCCTGTGTCACGTCTACAAGCTGTTTTCGAGGGTCGTCACAGATCGGCTTTCCGCTAGATTTGACGTTTTCCAGCCACCGGAGCAGGCTGGGTTTCGCAAAGGCTATAGCACCTTAGACCACATATTATACAGTGCGGCACGTTATACAGAAGACAGAGCAGTATAACCGGCCGCTCGCGCTGTGTCTAGCCTTTGTGGACTACAAAAAAGCCTTCGATTCCGTCGAAACCTGGGCTGTTCTGGAATTCTTGCAGCGATGCCAAGTCAATTGGCGGTACATAAAGGTGCTAAGGAAACGATATTATAGCATGGCGTCGATGTCGGTCCAAGTACAAAACCACCATCCAGCTGCTAAGAGGTGTGAGACAGGGAGTTGTAATATCCCCTAACTAAACTGTTTACCAACGCTCTGGAGGATTTGTTCAAGAAGCTGCACTGGAACGGACTGGGTATCAATGTCAACGGTGAATACATTTTGCCTACGACATAGTTATTATGGCGAAATCGATGCAAGACCTGAAAAAAATGCTGAATAGTCTCATGTTGTCTTGAGACGTGTGGGTCTTGGGATGAAACAAGAGCAAGGTCGTGTTCAATGACCATGTCATCCCAGAAACAATTTCCGTCGAAGGTATAACACTCGAAGTTGTCCAAGAATACATCTACCTCGGGCAGATATTACAGCTAAGTAGAGATAAATTCAAGCGGAAAATCGCCAGAAGAGTGCAGCTTGGCATTTGGAAAAATGCGTCATATCCTCACGTCGCCACTGCCACAGTGTCTGAAAAGCCGGGTGTTCAATTAGTGCTTCCTTCCAGTCCTAACCTACGGAGCCCTAAACGTGGAACATGTCAGTCAATCTGGCCCACCACGCTTGCTATGGAAAGGTCTATGCTTAGGGTTTCACTAAGGGATAAAATCCGGAGTGTCGTAACACAAGACCAAAGTTATAGATATTTTCCAAATCTGTAGCAAGTTGAAGTAGCAGTGGGCTGGCCACGTCTGCCTCAGAACCGACGAAAGTTGGAGTAGAATGGTTCTTGAATGGAGACCGCGTGTAGGTAAGTGTAGGGTGGGACGCCCTCCAGCAAGATGGACCGATGACCTAAAGAAGGTGGCTGGCAGTGGCTGGATAAAAAAGCAGGAGATCGTGCTCTGGGGCGCTCCCTGGGAGAGGCCTATGTCCAGCAGTGGACTGCAATAGGATGAGTTGATAAATGGTCTTGACAGAGTTTCAAGAGGATCTGATATGCTGTTATCAAGCACGTCTAGATCTGTGACTACTTCTTCCTCGATTCTTTCCAGGTTTCCCTTTTCCGTTTGTCTTTTATTACTCTCTAGTCTGATTTTTTCTGTATAAGTTTTTCATACAACGGTAATTATTAACACATGGTAATTAGTATATGGTAATTAGAAAACGATAGACTTTCTTCAAAATTTCGAAAACCAACAATATCTGCAAATACTGGCTTATCATAACATACGTAAGCCAAAGTACTGTTTCATTTACATTATCAATTAGGGTCTAACTTCAAAAATCAAGTATTTTAATGAGTATAACGGTAATTAGAAAAGCTTTGAACCAAGGGCTACGGTAATTATATACTCAAGTGCTTCTTTGGCGCTACAGTAACGTTTGAAACGTACGACTGCTAATGGGCTGCAGCACACCCTAAGAACATTCGACGCGTGCGGTACTGATGTGCCAAATACCGATAGTTAGGCATGTGCACCCGAGAACAGATACTGTTACGGTAATTATAACTTTCTATCGGACACGCGGTTATTTAATTATTATTATTTACAGGCTGGTTCTATTGAGTCCATATTTTAGTAGGTGATACACGTTGCTTAGTATTGTTTAAAACGTTGAATGGATCAAAGTAAATCTGCAGGTTTGAGAAATTACAAGCAAGTTTTGTCATCAAGTTGGAGTGCGGACAGGCTTCGGTAATTAGAAAAAAGAGCTTTTTCGAACAGAGATTCAATTAATTTAGGCTTACTAGTTAAGAACAGAACTCAATATTTTGTTTACGGCTAGATACGGTCGTAATCTAACATATAAAAAAAAACCACGCTTGAATATGATCATGTTACGGATTAAGTAAGCGCGGACAAATAAAAACTTGCAACCGGAGAATGGCCGCCTACTTGTAGCCGGGCAATGTGTTAAATTGGACCGTAACATTATCATGTCAACGTACTAAGGAATAAATGTACTAAGGATTCTACTAACTTACTTATCGGGATTTTAGGGCACCCCGACTCGGATAATTTAGGTAAGAAGGAGGTGGTTTAAAAAAAACAGACACCCAGAAGTAGAAGCCCCGCCGAGCTGGGGCTCTGCCGAGTTCACCAATTTTATTATTTTTCCCAAGATAGTGTGGGCATTATTTATAATGGCCGGGAAAAGCGATTAATCATCCTGTTTTAATCACATTGCCTAATTGAGTCAGGCATTATGAATACAGATCGGACATTATTAATGGTGCCCGGACTTATCAAATTGCCCGTAACATATACAGCAGACCGTGAACTCTTGGAAAGTTTCTTCACAACCAAAACACGTGACAAAATCAACCAACAGCCAAAAGAGGCTTCTAGGTAAACTTACGCAACTGTAAACATATGCGTAATAAGTTATTTCCGCAGTTATGGAGTACTTACCTCGAAGTCACTAATCGGATGTGAATTCAATGTAAACGATAGGAAAACAGCCCAAATATATCAAAGCGATACCAATTTTAAATGTGTCAAAAGATAAACGAATCAAATGACTGATATTGATTCAAGAACACGAATAGTTAGCACTTCCCAAAAATGAATGATTGTATGACAAATGTTCCATTTACACTTTTCTGTAAATTCTAGTTAATAATCAAGTTTCAAGTGCAAATTAATATAATATTATATGCCTACTTATGGCCCTAATGTTCAATATTCCTTGTGTTTTAGAGTTCAATTCTTCAATTACTTCTGAATGAACTTCGGTCGACCAATGGCCGGATCTACCTGTCGGGGCCTTTGTCTTACGCATGTCAAGAGCCATGGCTTTTCGTAGCTACGGTCAGGCAAAATATCTTATTTGGCCTGCCTTACAACTCCAAAAAGTATAAGGAAGTAAGTATATCTTTATAAAACGTATAAAAAGTATACTTTGAAAATAAACATTTCAATTTAATATGAAGTTGTTATTACAAGGCTTTAGCATCGTTTTCGCTTGTTTGGTTTGGAAAAATCGCTGTTCTAGTGGTAGTCCGCAAGTGAGACTGCTGAGCATGAGGTCCTAGGTTTGCCTCCCAAGTCAAGAAAACTATAACTGGAAAAACCTGGTTATACTTTGTCCATTAGAAACTCGGAAGCATCAGAGTGTCTGGGTTTATGCCCATAACATAACCATAACATGGGGGACGAGTCTAATGCACACGGGTGCATTAGACTCGTCCCCCATGTTATGGTTTAGTCTCGTGCATAGACTCAAACATAACATGGGGTGTACTATTTAATTAGGGTATAACCTCTGCGTAACCCTTCGCGAATGTTCTGTTTATGTATGTTCAATTTAATTCTCATTTTTCAGGTGGTGAGGGTGTGTGCTCTCCAGAAAGACTTCCAACAGTTTCCTCACGGGGATCAGACGCTCGTCGGTGAGCGCGGAGCGTCCTTGTCGGGAGGCCAGAGAGCCCGCATCAACCTCGCCAGGGCTGTTTACAGACAGGTACGATACGTTGCGACGAATGTCGTTAGAGAACCGAACACTTTATGAGTAAACTAACTTCTGCCCGTGACTTCGTTCGCGTGAACTTTTGGCCCTCACTCCACCGCGTCGCATCCCAATCACCTTGATTTTTCGATTTTGATTGTCATACAAACTTTCAACCTCAAAAACAACTCCTTAGAGTCAAATTTCGCAAAATCTCGTCTTAGTAAGCAACTACGGCCTAAAAAACCTCCATGGAAAATTTGAAATTCTGTAGTGTCTGAGATTTTGTAGTCAGTGAGTGAGTGGCTTTTCTAAGATAATTATTATTGCACTGTAATGTAAATGGTACTGCTTTTGTGGTCCTTCTTCGACCTAAACTCTAGTCTAGCCATATTACCATTTTGAATTAAAACACTTGCATATCCACATTGTGGTTCAAGATAGGCAATGCTAAGATTTTACACCCTGAGATAATCCTAGCGCGCACTGCGCTCCCGCGACATCGGGCTAATACTATAATAAAATTACGCTCTGTCCTGAAAATGAACCGACACAGCTTACCGTTAACTTTTACTACCACTTACTTTAAGTCGTGCTAATGAACTAACTTTTAATTTGCACTATGATGCTTTAAAAGTAATGGCCGTTTAAAGTTAATTAAGTCGAAATGCAGCAACAGCAGTGCATTTGATGTCTTGATCTGGCTGTTTAAATGTGAACGTTCCACGATACAGAGGAAATTAGCAGTGAAAACGTTTCACCCCTAAAACTTCATCAAATCTTTTGAATGCATCTTTCCCACCATAAGAGCCTTACAACCATTTACCGGTTCTTACTCATACTTCCAGAGACGCCTCATTTCATATTATGGTCCTCAACTCTTAATTCATTCAGCCTTAACATGACTTTTTACGTTTTTGTGTAAACGGAAACTTTGACAATAATTTGATGGAAAAAATTAAGAGGTCCTTTTTCACTTGCCATGCCATAAATAATTCAAATACGCTGTACTGTAAATATGTAAATCTTTTGCCTAAGGCCTTTGTAAGCAGCCGCCCGACCATGCCCGGATCGACGGCGCATTGTGTTCCACGCGCGCCTCAAAGAGCGTCAGCAAGATGACGGTCCCCTTCTAGAGGGCCAAAGCCTGCCGGGGTCGCGGGACTTATTCCATTACCCGTAACCCTGGAACGTAAAGGGCTAATGAAGGACACCGTGGATTTTAGTCAGTACAAGTCTGACAGTCCCTCCCGCCCTACCCTGGGTCCGAGGACTCATTTGATGATTCCACAAATTATTTAACCTCGACCTTATAAGGAACATCCCTGTTATTAGTACCACCTGTTACTTCTTTGAACTCACTAAACTTAACTCTTCTGCCACCAGGCCGATGTATACCTACTGGACGACCCGCTGTCAGCGGTGGACGCACACGTGGGCCGCCAGCTGTTCGACGAGTGCATCAGCGGCTACCTCCGCCACAGCACGCGCGTGCTCGTCACACACCAGCTGCACTACCTCAAGGCCGCCGACTACATCGTCATCATGAACAATGTAATGTAACACCAACTTATATTTCAAGTTTTTACTAATGGTAAGCGTCCACAGGTCCGCATCGTACGTATCGGAAGTATCGCATCAAACGGATTTCTGTGTTGGCAGCGATCGGATTGAAGACGCGAGTATCAGAAATCGGATTGCCGATGCCGGCTTCATCGCTTCCAGTGCTCGGCATTCCGTATGACGTCATCGGTACGCATCGCATTAAGGCATTATTGCCGATGAGCCGTCAGTTGCCGTCAGTTGTATGAGTTTTCATAAAAGGCAAACTAAAATCCGTTACGTACGATACGTCCGATACGTGCGATGCCGACCTGTAGACGCACACCTTATAGAGTCTAATGGTGTTCGGTATTTTCGTTGCACTTTGCGGTTTCTAACTGAGATCCTTGCGACACAAACGTTTTTCATGCATTAGGCAGTCTTTGGCTCAGTTAATCGGGACCAGATTTTCTTTGTACTTGTAGCACATTAGGCCCCTGTAACTGTAACACAGCAGTCACGCTCTGTCACACAACAGCTGCACTACCTCAAGGCCGCCGACTACATCGTCATCAAAATCAAAACCAAAAGTCATTTAGTCATTCAAATTAGGCTGATTTATCAGCACTTTTAAAGGTCAAATTTTACATAAGACAGTCCCCCAAAGCGCCCCCCCTTCGACACTTCCTAGTGTTTTGGCATCATGAACAATGTAATGTAACACTAGCCTATTTTTCAAGTCTCTGCCCATAAGTCCAAGGAGTCAAGAGTAATTGTGTACGGTTTTTTTTCATACTTTCTGGTTTCTAATTTGAGTTCCTACGACACAAAATGTTTGTTATACATTAGCTGCAAAACCCCAAGGCCACCGACTACATCGTCATCAGGAAAAATAACAACATTATCATCATCAGCCTATAATGTTTCCATTGTTGGAACACAGGCCTCCTCTCTGTTAGATGGAGTGGGCCATAATCCACCACGCAGTTCGTGGTAGTAGTAGTGCGCGGGATGGTAGATGTCACATATCAACGAATTGTTGGATGTAGGACATTGCCGGTTTCCTCACGATGTTTTCCATCACCGTTTTGAGAGCAGTGGTGGTGAAATAAATTACACAAAGTAATGCGCCTGCAAACCGGTAATTCTTTGGGATTGGAAAAATAACGTTTGTTGATTTTTCAAGGCAATAGGTACCCCAGAACTATTTTTTATCAGTTTTTTTTTTGTACCACATTAGGTTCTTGTGTGACACACCACTCACGCATTGTTTACATAGGTTGCACTAGCTCTAGGCCTGCAATATTGTCATAATGAAGGGTGACTTTATCAAACAATAGCTAATGTTCAAGTCTTTCGTTCGTTTGTTCTTTCATCATAGTTAAGCTTAAAGTACTAACTGAGATTACTGCGACATACGGACACTTTATGTTATGCATAAGCTGTACTGTATCAAGGTCCTCACAATGTAACATAACATCAGTTAATTTATAAGGTTGATGACCAATGTGTCTTACTTCATGTTGATGGTCTCAACGATAATTGAGTACTATATTTTCTTCATCTATGACTAACCCTAAAATAGTTCCCTATATTATTATTCTTTATTGTAGACACATTTATTAAATAACTTTGTGCATAATGGTTAGTTATGTTCCCTTCTTCAAACCATTATTGAGTACTATATTTTCTCTGTGACTTCCTGACTACCCTGGTTTCCAATCATTGTCGTTATTAATTTGAACTTGTGCAGTAAAAAGTGCCAATTTGTCAGGACAAGTTACGTACCTACTGAACTGTTTTAAGGCTGATCAGTTTTTATCATTATCACTAAAAGCATCGAAACTTAACATGACATGCATCTAGCCACCATTAGAGAGTCGAAAAATTAGATATTTCAACTTGCTGCAAAAAAACTTTCACAGATACAATTTACTTTTAGTTGCTTGTTCAAGTCGTGTTGCTGCTACCCTAAGCAGCCTGCGGCATAACACATACATTATTGTGTAATCACGCAACAGCTGCACTACTTCAAGGTCACCGTCATCGACCTCTTGGAAGACGTAACGAACATAATTCTTACAAAATACTGCAATTATTTGTTTGTATGTAACTTACGTCACTGAATTCCACTTTTTCTTTGCCTATAACGTTCCTACTGCTGGGACTCAGGCGTCCTCTTGCGGGCCAAGTGAGGGTTGGTGGATGTCACATGTCGTCGAGTTTTTGGTTCTAAGCTTCGGCTTCCTCACTTTCACGTCAGATTTTGTGGCACTGGGGTATATTTATTCGTTGAATTTGTGGTGTAACACCTTTAAGTTGTTCAAGGCCGTATCTCTTTATTTAGGTCCTTGAATACTATTAATATCAACATTACTAAAACAATGGATTACGAATTATTCAAACATGACACGCCAGGATATGTGACTGGAATGCCATCGACTCGAAAATTTATAGATCGACATCATTTTAAATGCCATTCATGAACATCAAAAAATTTAAAACAAATTCGAAGTAATAAATATTTTTATGTACCTACAGTGTACATTTCTTGGAAGGTATATGTTCCTGTACGTTTCCCTAATTCTCATTTAATTTTGACAGGGGTCTGTGGAAGCCAAAGGAACATACGATGAATTGGTGAGCACGGGCAAAGACTTCGCGAAGTTACTGTCATCCAGTCACGATGAGAATGAAGATAGGAAAGATGTGGAGAAACCTCCGCCGATGTCCAGACGAACATCTGCAAGGGTAAGTGATACAGAGTATAACTAAACTGAATAAATTACTATAACTATGACAGTTAAAGGTAATATTGAGTCCTGCAGCCTTACCACGAGCTCTTAACGCGATCCAGTAAAGGCTGTGGGAAAGAGACAGAGCTATACAAGTCGTCTTGCGCCATCTCGTTCCCACAGTCTAAACTGGATCGTGTTAAAAGTTCATGGAAGGCCACCCTGATTTATTTCAAGATAGTTTTACCAACCAACCTACTATCATGGTCGCGGGACTTACCGAATTACCGTGACTCTGAAACGTAAAGGGCTATTGAAGGACACCTGGATTTTAGTCAGTTCGAGTCTGACTGTCCCTCCCACCCTGCGTCCGTGAGGAGGACTCATTTGATGATTTTCAAAAAAACTTAAAATCCAAGTTTAAATTCTGTATAAGCTGAAGCGAGATTTTGATTAAATTTATTGATAGGACCTTGGAAATAGTCTACTTGATTTTTTTCGAGGTTTATAAACATGTCTATGTCTAATTCTTATGACTAGGTACTTATTTATTTTGGTTTATAATCTTAATTCACTTTTATAATTACATTTATTCAAGCCATTCAATGGTCATTTGTATTTATTGCTTTATTACTCGTAACAGCGATTCAATGCAAATTCCATTGCAACAAATTTCGCAATATACGAGTAGGTACGTCTATTTTTATCTTTGAAAAATCTTGACCTTTAAATTATGTTGTTTATTTACAATTTGTGTTCAATCAGTTCATAACACTGTAGTATCGTGAAATTAAACTATTAATATATATTCTGTGATTTTTTCATTTGAGTTGCGTATATAGGCTTAAAGTTAAATCATCATCGTCATCATCATCAGCCTATAATGTTCCCACTGCTGGGACACGGGCCTCCTCTCTGTGAGAGGGAGCCACAATCCACCTCGCGGGCCCAGTGTGGGTTGGGAGATGTCACATGCGTCTTCGAATTTTTGGTTCTAGAACATGCAGGTTTCCTCACGAGATGTTTTCCTTCACCGTTTTGAGAGCAGTGATGATGAAATAAATTACACAAAGTCATGCGCCTGATGGAGTTCGAACCCACGACCAACAATTCGTAAGTCGGGACCCATACCACTGGGCAACCACTGCTCTCAGTTCCCTCCGTAAAGTTAAATAAGTTAGAATAAATAAGTATAATCTTGTAGGTACGTGTTTCAAACACGGTAGGCACCAATGCGTAAATCATCCCGATATCATGTTAAGTAAACATTATCCAGCTATCAACAACACGTCGGCCGTCGCTGTGCGAGTCCATGGGCGGCTGCGAGGTGGCGCAGGAGATGGAGGAGGAGGAGCGCGAGTCGGGCTCGATGGGCTGGCGCGTGTACGGCGCCTACCTGCGCGCCGGGGGCCGCGCGCCGCCCCTCATCTTCATGATCGTGCTGCTGGTCGTCGGACAGCTCTCAGCCACGCTCTGTGACTACTGGGTCACCTTCTGGTGAGTTGACATTCCATTTCACTTCTGATAGGTTCATTATCATCTTCTCTCACTTTTCGTTGTAATTTAATAACTCAAGAACAGGTTCAACTATCCAAACCAAATGTTTAGGCCGAGACTCCACCAAAGCTGCGCGAATCAAGACGTGTTTTGAACAACCAATAGAATTGCGTTGCCGGAGTGGAGCTGTGTCAATAACGCAATTCTATTGGTTGTTCAAAACACGTCTCGACTCGCACAGCTTTGGTGGAGTCTCGGCCTTACGCTTTGTTCGGACTATTTTAGTAGATAGTTTATGTGAAGTTAGTACAAAATTGGTCGAGCGGTTATTCGTTTATCACATTTTTTGTAACAAATGTTTATGTTGTAGAGTGTAAGTAGTAGGTAGTATTGATTTTGTGGCGTTACGAAGTTCGCGGGGTCAGCTAGTCTTATATATTTTGACTTCCATTCTTCTCTGTGCCCCGTCATAGTATCATGTTTATTCCTTTGATTTTCTTATAATTCGTCTGATGATAACCACCACCAGAGTCGATTTCTAGATACTGATAAATCGATTACGACTGTTCGTTGACAGCGAAATTCTTCATTATTTGTAGCATAACTATTGTAACCATTGTAATGATTGGAACAGGTTGGCCATGATAATATCAAACTTAGTTAGAAAAATTATTGAGTGGCTTCACTGACTCTCTTGCCATACTTGATATATCCTTACAAAATTAAAATATACCGATACTATAGTAGTGATACTAGTGATAGAAGCAACAACGGTCAACCAATATAACAATGAAATCTTTCACAGGACAAACGAAGTCACGACTCTAAAGGAAGCAGCTAATAACAGAACAACAAAAGATTACCACTTCGATCGCTCGCTGCCACTTGACAATGGAACTTTCAATTTGTCCAGCTATTTCTCAGGAGTTAATCAAGAACCAGGTACGATAATCACGATCATACCTAATTACACGAAAGCCGAAGTTGGTCTGTGGATGGGTGACCATCTATCATAGCGAGTTTCCTCCGTGCCTCCTATTCCTAGTCCTATCGTATTACCCAGTTACTGGGTTGTGGAGGTCCGACAGGCAGTCGCTCCATGTAAATTACTGATATCCAGCTGAATCTGGTTTGACTGGAAGCCGAGCCCAATTTAGTTGGGAAAAGGCAGACGAGACGACCTAATTACACGAAAAAAGTTACATCTCATAGAAATCGTATTGAATATTAATTTTACCCAATTGTTTCAAATGGTTTAATTTTAACTTATAGTCACCTTGGCTTTTAGCAATGCTTATGTTTTCTTCAAAAGAATTTAATGTATTGTTTTCTTTTTGGCAGATCTGGACATCCACGCATTTATAGGTCCTCTAGACACGTCACAATATTTATACGTTTACTCTGCGTTGATCGTGTGCTGCATCTTCTTCATAACGGCGCGGGCGTTCATGTTCTTCAAGGTGTGCATGACGGCCTCCCGCAACCTTCACAACGACATGTTCCATTCCATGCTCAGAGGCGTCATGAGGTTCTTTGACACAAACTCTTCCGGTAAGTAGTAGTAGGAGTTTCGTTACTACGCTCACTTTGTTTCCTCTTGTTTCATGGAAATTCCCAACATTTCTTTCTTCCATAACAAAGGCCTTACCACGAGTTCTTAACGCGATCCAGTTTAGGCTGTGGGAATATAGGCACAGAATATATAATAGTACCTAAAGGTGCAAAGATTTAGTTATTATTTCTGTTTTCAGGACGTATACTGAACAGATTCTCCAAAGACATCGGTGCTCTCGACGAGTTGCTACCTCGTTTTCTGCTGGAATCTATTCAAATCTACCTGGTGATGTTCAGCATCCTGGCACTCAACGCGGCTGCTCTCATCTGGACCCTGTTACCTACTACTATAATCCTACTATTATTCTACACCATCCTCCAAATATACCTTAAGTCAGCACAGGGCATCAAACGGTTAGAAGGCACAAGTGAGTGTTGGGAGTAATATAATTATATGAGACAGTATTGCAGACCCAAGGTTCCGCAAGGTACTTCACCGGAACCGACACTTTATTTCCACCGGGTGCTATTCTCGGACACATGGACATTATATGCAAATTACTTCTGCATGTTTATGATGGTATTTAATTGAAATAGTGTCTTGGAACTCTTCGTCAACTAAGAATAAACACCAGTTCAACTAATTATATGATTTCGTTTCAGCTCGGAGTCCAGTATTTTCGCACATGTCTGCGACCCTCAACGGCATAACCACAATCCGATCGGCTGGCGCAGAACAGAGACTGATTCAAGAATTCGATAAGTTCCAGGTCCGTTCATTTTGTTTTCTAACTTACCATCATACTGTATGACTGGCCTGTTGGTCTAGTGGTTAGTGACCCTGACTGCTAAGCCGGGGGTCGTTGGGTTCGATTCCCACCCAGGACAAATGTTTGTGTGATGAGCACGATCATTTGTTCTGTGTCTGGGTGTAATTTATCTATAATATGTATGTATTTAGTAAAATATAAGTATGTTTATCAGTTGTCTAGTACCCATAACACAAGCTCTGCTTAGCTTGGGACTAGATGGCGTTGTGTGATAGTTGTGGAATATTATTATTATTATTCAAGAATTCGATAAGTTCCAGGTCCATTCATTTTGTTTTCTAACTTACCATCATACTTGCCTATTTGGGTTAGAAGTTCGTTAACATTGACCTATCTTCAATGTACCTATTTTGAGTCTTAGTGACTCCTTATTTACGATTAGATTTGATCATGTAAAGAAGTTGGAAGCTATCTCGTAACTTCAATTGATTGTACTGACAGGACATTCACACGTCGACGTGGAGCAGCTACCTCGCAAGCGGAGTGACCCTCGGCTTCTGGCTGGACTTCATCTGCGTCATCTACCTCACCATCGTCATCGTCGCTTTTCTTGTCATCGATAGCAGTGAGTACTTTATTTGTTTTTGAACGATTCTAAAAATCACGAGTTAAATAAACTCCTTACTTACTAATGATTAGATTGCAACAACTTGTAAGCATAGATATTGCTTGGATGATTTACGGTATAAATCATTTTAAACTGTTTTACAAAACTTACTCCGCGAAACTCGAATGTAGACACATAATAATCCTAACAACGCAACATCCACATATCAATCAAAAATTCACAGCCACAATAAGGCTCAACTCACACTAAAAGGGCGTTGAAGCGCAACGAAGCGGAGCGCAGTTTTAGTGTTATATGAATTTTAAAATTATTTTTATTACTTGTACAATATCGGTACTAGATGCCTAGAACCCTCCTTGTGTTTTCACTCGAATGAAACGCAGTACCTCAGAACGAGAGCGATAGAATCTTAATAATTACACTTAGAAGCAAATGTAATCTATTATTATTTTGAGTGTTTGTGTGGTTGATTTACATCTCGCTATGGTTATCTATCGGGATATCATCTATGCCCGCGACGCCACGGGAATTCCTTATAGGGAGTCGATATGCGATAATAATTATTATAAAAATGAAAATAAAGTTAAAATTCATATGCACTGAAACTGCGCTCCGCTTCACTGTTCTTCGCCGCTCTTTCAGTGTGAGTTGACCCTAAATCGTTCAACAGACGTTCTAATAGATGCAAACAGCGGAAACAACATAATTCTATAACAAAGTGCTTCATTGAACAGAAACGATCTTTTCTGGAAACGTGGGCCTGGCGATATCGCAGACGTTGATCCTGACTGGGATGCTGCAGTTCGGTGTGCGTCAGACGGCAGAGGTGATCTCGCAGATGACCAGTGTTGAGAGAATACTGCAGTATACGCACATCGAACGAGAACCCAAGTGGGACAAAGGAGGTTTGTATTTTATACTCTCTTTATTTTGCAGTAAATAATTGAACGTGAACTTGATTGATTATATTATAAATACTATCATTCCTGTACCAAAATGTTGCCAATGATCGAGGCGTCTGCAGCCGTTTTGACGCGGCGCTACATAGGTCTATTATGGCATTACATCAGAAAAATGTAGTACCACCAGTTTTCCGCAGGCATTCTGTTATAACGCCGACTCTATTTGAAATCCATTCAAGCCAACTGTCAAGTTTCGCTCATTTTTTTTTTTTATTCCACAGAAAAAGAGACTCCGAAAGGCTGGCCTGCACACGGTCGCATTCAGTTCAAGAACTGTTATATGAAATATACGCCTGAAGACTTGCCTGTGCTTAAGAATCTCAATTTAGTTATAGAAAGTGGATGGAAGGTAAAGACACAAAAATCTATTTATACTCTTTGGTATTGGCACATAATATTTCATCACCACTGCTCTCAAAACAGTGAAGGAAAACATCGTGAGGAAATTGGCATGTCCTGGAACCAAAAATTCGAAGACATGTGACATCTACCAACCCGCACTGGGCCCGCGCGCCGCGTGGTGGATTATGGCCCACTCTCTCCCTCTCGCAGAGAGGAGGCCTGTGTCCCAGCAGTGGGAACATTATAGGCTGATGATGATAAGCACCATTTTTTTTTTGTGGGATTTCGATGTGTTTCTAGTAAAAAATTCGTAACTTTTGCAGGTGGGCATAGTCGGCAGGACGGGTGCTGGCAAGTCGTCGCTGATCTCATCGCTGTTCCGGCTCGCCATCGTCGAGGGAGAAGTACTCATAGATGACGTGGACACATCCTACTTAGCTCTGCAGGTACGACTGTTATGATCTCATTGATGATGAGATAATGAGCCCTCGTTGTTCTAAAAGTTCTATTCCCAGGGGGGTTAATACAACGTCTTAAAACCGGGCTTGTTCCGGCGAGTGGAAGTGACAGAGCTATACAAGTCGTCTAGCGCCATCTCGTTCACTCACTGGAACAAGCCTGGTTTAAGACGTTGTAATACTCCGTTGGGCATCTGTGTTATTGCTTTTTTTCTATCACTCATTTCGCAATAGCAGCCACAGAGGCTGATTTGTGCCCAGCTGGTGGCACTGTCTCGCTGTTAGCGATGGGTCGTTGACGGTTTTTCCGTCAACGAAACGTTAACGTTGATTCACGTTTGTCAACTAGTTAATCAACTAGTTAAATTCGTCAACGAGTTGAATGAGTTAACGTATTCATCTCGTTAACGAATTTGACTGTCAACTTGCAACGTAAACCGTTGATTCATTAAACGGTTTATAATCAACGATTGCTCGTTTAATTTAAGAAAAAATGTGATTCAAATTTTGTATTGGAAACGTTTAATGTACAAACTAACATCTTAAATTGTGTGAAATAAAAATATTATTATTACATTTTTCACAGAGGGCTGTTCGCTATACCTCGTGCGTCTCAAAAAATAGTACATTTCAAATAATACATTGGGATAATTAAACAAACTCCACCAATATTTATGTACTATTCTTAAAATAAATAATTCGAAAATCAACTCATTCAACCGCTCGCAATCTATGACTTTAAAAATATCGAACCATAAAACTCAACGTTGAAGATAACGTTTGCGTTCTCGTTAATTCAACTCGTTGAATTAACGAGAACGAACGAACGAACGAGTTCAACTCATAAACGTCGTTGACGAATTCAACTAGTTGTACACTCGTTGAATTAACGAGAACGAACGAACGAACGAGTTCAACTCATAAACGTCGTTGACGAATTCAACTAGTTGATTCATATTCAGTTAACGTTAATACGTTGACAGGAGATCAACGGTTGATTCAACTAGTTCGTTGATTCAACGCTCATCCCTACTCGCTGTATTACATGGGACTTAAAAATAACTAGCAAATTGTGGGTAACCCCCAGCAGGGTTTGTGAACATAATTAAAAGAATGCTTACTACTGTCTCTCCAGGAGCTGCGGTCGAAGATATCCATCATTCCTCAGGAGCCAGTGTTGTTCTCAGCGACCGTCCGCTACAACTTGGATCCTTTCAACAACTACGACGATGACCAACTTTGGCAGGCCTTGGAAGCTGTGAGTTTAATATTATAAGCTGCAAGTAAATATTAAACCACATAAACTAGCTTTTTTCTCCTAAGTGAAACCGGTAGCGAAAATATCCAAGCCTTTTAGCGACAACAACAGACTGTGCATTTGCATCGCAGTCTACACTTTTGTAACTGAATAACTCGTCATGCCGATTTAATAAGGTGTGCCTGATAGACCGCTACTTGAAGCATTGTGTGTCCCACAGGTGGACCTGAAGACTGCGGTGCCAGCACTTGACTTCAAGGTGTCGGAGGGCGGCTCCAACTTCTCGCTGGGACAGCGCCAGCTCGTGTGTCTCGCGCGCGCCATCCTGCGCGCCAACCGTATCCTCGTGCTCGACGAAGCCACCGCCAACGTCGACCCTAAGTATGACTTTGTATGACCAACCTAAACCAACCGAATACTGGAACACGGATCTTTAGCCGCGTGGCCATGATCGGCGTAAATGTTGCCATCTTATTTTTTCCAGTTTCCATATGCAATAATAAAGAAGACGTTAAAACGATAAATATATAAAATAACGATAAAAGATTCATGAACCACCTCACTTCAATAGATGTTGGGAAAATCTAAATTTTTCGCCGGAGCAATAACTTACGTACCTAATTGTAATTTCAGAACGGATGAATTTATCCAAAGAACAATAAGGACGCGCTTCGCAGACTGCACCGTGCTGACGGTAGCGCACCGACTGAACACCATCATGGACTCCGACCGGGTCATGGTGATGGACTCCGGCCGGCTGGTCGAGTTCGACCACCCCTACCTCCTCCTCAACAAGCCCGACGGACACTTCACCAAGATGGTCAAAGAAACCAATGAAAAAATGTCCGCACAACTATATCAGATAGCAAAGAACACATACATTAATAATGGCGGAGTTATACAATAGCGCCTCTCTCTATAAGTTATGCTAGTTATTTGTTGTAAGTACTTTAAATTGTCTTCGTGTTGGAATAATGTTTTTGGCATATATTTATACCTATAACTATGTAAGTCCATATTATCACTACAGCACAAAGCAGTGTTGTCGATATGATGATAGTCATAACAATAATTTTATTATGTTCTAATAAGTTATTTTTAAACGCAATAACGCATGCGACGCGCTATGACGTGGGTTTAATTAGATCCCACTTTTTCTTCCCTCAAAAATCATCTTTAACATGTTAGCTATCATGTGAGAGAGCTAGATCTTTTTAACAGCATTTACCTAGAACATAAATTTTAATGTATTAATAATTAGTCGATCAATTGCACTATTTTTGATAGAAGTAAAACATAATGCACCGCTCTTCTCCAAGGTTGGTGTCCAGGGTTTTAATAATGTTACGTATAGCTAGTCGTTAGGGCGTCTGAACACCTAATGTTACGATCTGATTGTGGAAATCTCAGCTAGATGCATTATTCCAATGCAGATTAAGGAATTTGTAAGAGTGTGAGTAGTGTTAAGTACAGTGCAGGAAAAAAAACTGTGTTATTTATTTTATTATGAAATTGTATCATATCTGTAATGATTTATAACTTTAAAATGACCATTACAAATGCCATAGAGGTTACCCTCGAAAAATAAAACATAAGCTTTATAAATCTCCTTTATTTTTTCTACTGCACTGTCTAGTAAACAGTAATTCATACCTGACTAGACATCCATATAACATTAAACATTTCCCCTTTTCCCCCCTTTTTTTAGATGGTAATAGTATCTACATTGTCATCCGAGAGGTGAAAGTAACTTATTTCAGTCCTTGTTTTGGGTTTGGCGCCCGTTACATGGTAACTAGGGCGCTAATAGTTCGAGGGACTAAATAATTAATATAACCGAGATTAACACTGTGCTTTTCATTACAAAACGAGTAAAACCAAGTCAAATTAAAAACTAAATGTTTTTTTATTATTTTTGTCGTCCAGCATACAGCCAGTATTTTTCATGTTCGTCATTAAAAAAAATGGCAAAGACTTCGCTGAAAGCTATGATTAGAGAAATAGTTGAAACTTATTACTTTAGGTTGTTTAATTTTAAATCGCGGTGTAATTTAATGGCTGTAATAAAAAGTTACAACCTTGCTGCCAGTTGAAATCGATTCTCCCTAGGCCTGCAGTGGATAACTTTCAAAAGGCTGATCAGACATGTAATGACCTACAACTTTCAGAATATGAGTAATCTAAAATCATATTAAAATGAATCGTCCTGCCCTCTGTGGAATGGAAGGGCCTGTCGGACTCGTACTGACCAAATCCACAGTTTCCTACAATGCCCCTAACGTTCCAGGGTCACGGTTACCTGTTTAGACAGTCGCGGTGGAATTGTCGAAGGAGGTGAGTCCTCCCACCCTTTACTGTTTCAGTAGCACTCACAACTTACAACTTGATGATTTTACCACGCTAATAAAAAAACACATTTTTTTTTATTAGCGTGGTATAATATTCCTTTATAAGTACGTGTTTGTATATACGGTAGATCGATGTTTGCTCTCTCCAGAAATGGGGATGGCAATTACTGGGGAACTATTGGCGCGCTAGTTAGCTTGTTCGTGTGCATCGTCATTGGTTCAAATCAGTTCAAATCTTAAAGGTACTTCAAAATAGTACTACAGCTCGGCCAGAACGGATTGAAACGGAACTAATCTTTTTGTTTGTTGACAACGTTTAAAATCTTTGATATTTGATGTAAACAAAGAACGCAGGTTTGTGAGATTTATTATTGTGCCATAAAACTAACGTAGGTAATAAGTGAAAAATAATAAAATAAAATCATTCAAAGTGCTAGTAGCGAGAGCACAGTGGCGACTTCCGGTTTTCTACTGTTTTTTTGCCAAGCTAATGCCTTACGTCATTCCCAATGACATACGTCATTGGTCGGATTAGGACTAAGCTATGGTGGCGCCATCTACAATTAGCTTTGACTGGCCTTCCCCATTATGGCAACAAAAGCAGAGCATCATCTGCACTTAATCCGTTCCATGGTCTATATCTACGATTGGGTACAAACACCCAGGCCCCATGCCATAAAGAAATTAAAAAAAAAAACTGTCAAAGTGACAAGTCTTGCTCGAGCCGCTGAACGACGAAAAGCGAACTTTGTTGTCAAGAGAAACCAAACGCGATTATCTTCCTAGGAATCCATATTTCTGTAAGTAAAATACTAATATATTATCATTATTAACAATCTACTAGAACTTGTACAAGTATAAATAATTTTATTATTACAGAAAAGATGACATCCGAAATATTTGCTACACCTCCATCGGTATCATGGGCGCAGAGAAGTGCTCGTGTATTTTTGACATTTAACGTAGAATGTGAGAAACCAGATATTAAAATCGAGAAAAAAGCAGTCTCATTTAAAGGTATTTGTACACCAGATCAGAAATTACATGAGGTTGTTATACCATTATATTCAGATATTGATCCAGACAAAAGTTCTTACACAAACAAAGGGAGGTTAATTGAGGTAGTGTTGGCTAAAGCTAAAATTGACGATCCTTTCTGGCCTGCCTTAACCAGTGACAAAAAGAAGCACCACTGGCTTAAAGTTGATTTTAACCGTTGGCAAGATGAAGATGAGAGTGGTGATGACTTTGATGATATGAATGACATGTTCTCAAGCAAATTGGGAAACTTTGGTGATGAAAATGAGAAAGAAGACACCAGCTCATCTGATGAGGAAGATCTTCCTGATATAGAGTAAAAGATCTCATGTATTGCATAGCCAAAAAATTCAATTAGTTTTAGAAATTTGTAATTATGGACAATATTTGTGCTTTTATACAAGGAATAGTATGGTAGTGGTAGCTCCTAAATGTATTATTATTTATAATAAGGTTAATAGGAGTGTGGTCTGTGTAACTGCATTCATATTTAATATTGTACTCATGAGTTTATTTACTGTAGCAATAGATAACTATTTTAATTTCAGAATGTCATGAACTATACATTATTTTAATTTAAAATTAGATTTAGCAGTGATTGCTGATTTAATTTTGATGTCTTTAAAAAAATTTAATCTATTGTTTGCAGTTGAATACTTGTTATTAAATTTACTCTAAATGAAGTGCTAAGCTTTCAAAGGCCTGTACTATAAAGTAACCTTATGATTTAGTGAATTAAGGTGCACTTACATCTTAATATTATTGCTCAATTTACATTGATCAAATCATGACATCTTCAAGCATGCAATTCCGACATGAACAATTGTTATCACACCATGATGAGCATTATGAAATATTTCTCTAAACCAGATGCTAGCACTGCATGTGTAAACTTAATAGTCAGAAACAAAGACACTCACTTTATCTCCTAATTGAATTTAAGAAGGATATTTTTGGTTTGCTAGCCAGTGCCTAAAACATTATGTTTATTATGTCAAAAACAAATTAAAATCTCCCTAAAGAACTGCTCCTTGTCGAAAATCTCAATTATAATTATTAACTTAAATATCTAAGGCAATCCTTATTTTTAAACACCAAACAATAATGTACATTCCAAAGATTAAACTATGGCTGCTATAGAATCATAATATCATGTTTCTTTATTTACCTTTAAAATATACTCCATAGCCTATGAAACATATAAGTACCTAGGTATATTGTCATGATATTTAGCTATATGTTTTTAAATTGTCATTTTTGTGGTCTTATTTTATTGTTATACATTGGCATCAATTTTCTATAATGTAGGATTCAATGCTTCTTTTAAGTCCACCTACTAGATTTATTATTGCACTTTTTTTCTAAATTGCTTGTTTTTTTTTTTCATTTTTCGCCAAGAGAAAGATTTGTTAAAATTAGGCTATCTCATCATGTATTAAATTATGTACTTTATGTAAAAAATCTTTCATTTAAACAGTTTTTATTAGTAAATTAATTACCAAATCTACCTAAGTATTGGTAATTAATTTGTTACAGAAAATGTTATTAATCTCTCTGGTCTGGAGTCTAAACTAAAAGAACTGGCGACGCTGAGACGGCCTGCATTTATTTCTCTATTCCAAGTTTTCAATATGTAAATGGGCAAAATAACACTCTAGGATCTCAAAAATATTAAGAATAGAATAGAAAGGCTAACAATAATTTTGTGGTATGGTTTCCTTTTTTTTTTCTAGCCGTTCATGTCCCACTGCTGGGCAAAGGCCTCCCCATATTTCCTAGGTTTCCTAGCAAGCGAAAAATTGGTCAATGAGTGATTTTCTTTTTTAAAATTAGAAAGACTCGGCTCGGCTTAAAACATTTTAATTCGCCATCCTTACCGGAGTTTATTACGAAGCGGCCGCTCTCCCACGCGGCGTTCACGCACTTATAGGGCTTCTTGCGAGGCCCTTTGACCTATGACCGAATCCCATGAACTCTAAATACTTACTAAGTAGTTCGATTTTAGCATACTGAAGTATTATCTAAAAATAAGGTTTACCATGCACAACTAATTTATTTAGTAAAACAAATGTGTTTTCAACAAATGTGTCAACCAATGGGTTGGAACATATAGTGGAGGTCTGCCGTGCTAGGCAGCTCCGTCTCCGTGAGGACATGGAAGCGATAGGCGAGGGTGATCCTGCGTCCTGCACTCGTCCAGGCAAAGGAGCGAGGGGGAATGGGAAGCAGTAATACTTAGTGAAGGAGGAGGCGGAATGCGTGAGAGAGAATACATCCTCGACCTCTAACTCGCGCTTCAGCCTGTGGTTTAAGATTTCCTGGTTTTCCTTTAATTTAATTTATCATGTTTGTTAGAGAGATTTCATCCTTATAATTAGTGACCGACCGAAATTTCGGTTTCGGCCGGTTTCGGCCAAAATATCTAGTTTCGGCCTTAGTTTCGGTTTCGGCCAAAATATAGCCGAAACTTTCGGCCCCGCCGAAACTTTCGGCCCCGCCGAAACTCAAGTGTTCCTGCATTTTCGTGCGTCGTTCGGTAAAATTCGTAGCTAACACGTACTTGCTCGCCGGCGGGGCCCGGCTCAGTTTGCCACCGTCCGTTTATTCGTGAGACGAGGTTATGTTTTTGAGTTTACTGCCAAGAGTACCTAAGTCTTGTATATTCATGTCATAATACAAAATATTTGTTACGTACGTTAATGATTAAAAACTTATCAATCGTCAAGGCAATTAGGATTAGGCGGTATTCCAAACATAATTAAGTTAACGGTTTCTTTTTGCAATAATAATGTAATTTTTTTAGTCAAATGTCTCAGTTATTTCGTATTGCTAAATTAAAATAGTGCGATTTTTGAGACTTCAAATCTAGTGAAACATTGGAAACAATGATTTTTTTTTATAATTTCGAATAGATTATAGACTCAGTAGAAGTTAAATAACATAGAAAAATAGCAATTCTTAAGACCGTCTATCTATCTATCCATAAGTTTGCTGTATTTCATTATTACCCAGAATTTGATCCTTACTATTAACACTATCAAATGGTGTAATAATACAGGTTGTGATTTTTTTTTCAAAATTAGCGGGTTCGATTTTTGGCCACGATTATTGATTTTTCTAAAATCCAATGAGTTTTAGTTTTCGGCAAAATCGGTCTCGAGACTCTATTCAACGTTTTTCGATATTCCTCATAGTCAAAAATATAGCCGTCCACGCCCAGTTGAAAAATTGTGTATTTGACACTTTTTCTTGTGCCAATAAATAAAAAAAAAAAACAAAAAAAAAACGAAATGTTAAAAGTTTTAAAAAGTTTCGGTTTCGGTTTCGGCCGAAACTGAGAGCAAGGCCGAAGGTTCGGTTTCGGTTTCGGCTGAAAAATCAGTTTCGGTCGGACACTACTTATAATTGACCCCAACGATCGATGCTATAAAAGTACAGGGTATAATTTTTTCAGATTTTAGCCGGTTCGATTCCCGGGTGTGAGAAAAGAGAATTTTCGAAAATATTTGAATGCAGTTTGCTTCCTATTCAAAAATATAGGAATGTTTCCTTTGAGTAAAGTTTTTCTATCTGCAGTATTAAGAGTAATTTCCCTCCGTGGCATAACAAAATTCCACCCTGTAGAAATATTGTTGTATTTTAAAATTCCCTTCACAATCCACTCCTGCTCCAAGAAGCAAATTACCAAAAAAAAACTATGGTCTATGGTCGTAACATGTCAAAAAGTTTACTTGTGTCATACTCAAGAAAAATGCCAACTGAAGACTAGGCAGCATGGTCTCAGACCTTAGCCTGTTCCACAAGGAACCAAAATACAAAAAAAAAAAAATTTACTTGTGTCAGTCAACTAATGTCATCATGATCACAGAGAGTGTATACTCTCTACTTAGTCTGTGTCACAGAGTACTTTTATTTTTAGGGCAATCATGATTTGTTTGTTTGTGTCACAATTTTGTTTAGAGATTTTGGTGAAACGCATGGTATAATAATATAATGGTGAAAAGCACTGAGTACTTATCTATAAAGTGAAAAGAGGAGTGACCCTTCTACAGAATTACCGTTGCTAGACTTGAAATCACAGTTAGGTCATTTAAATTATTATTTCTAAATTACGAAGTCTATCGGGATAAGAAGAAATGGATGGAAACCAACTCCATAGAAAAAATCTTCAATTGAATTATCCCTATATAACGGGATATATGAGCGTCAATGTCCATCGTGATTACTATCATGATTTATCTCAACTAAAATATTTAAAAACAATTCCACGAAAAATTCGTTTCAACTTAAACCATAACATTGAAAAGGCAGTTAAGCGTACTACTGACGATAACAATGAAGGAATATCTCTGATGCTGAAATTTCTCCTTGACCAGAGACACCGCTTAGAGTTTTTGTATAACCAAACTGAAACAAGTTTTGTAACTTATCGTAGAAGCTTAATAAGTGTAATGTGTGCGAGTTATAACCATGAACCAGTCAGCATTGTGGCAAGCTTACTCAATAACTGCATATACTTGTGCTCTATAGAAAATTCACAAGTTAAAAAAAAACATACTCCCGGTGATCGGAATGCCAGATTTTGTGCATGGGGTTACAAATTTGAACAATATGTGTTATCAGGTAAATAACAGGACAATATGTTTGTGCTTAATGCTGTTACCTATAATTATAATAATAAAAGTATTAGCTTTCTAAATTACTAAAAGTGTAAAATACCATGTTATGTTGATCATTTGGGATTGGTTCACAGACCAGTTATAAACGCCCAAATGGTTGGTTCAACATTGCGCGGGTTAAATAGTTTCAACAAGCCTTCAATTCACTTTTAAATCTTTTTGTAATAGATATATAAATACTCATAGTAAACCTAGATTGAATAGTTTTGTATATTCCAAGAATTTCTTTATTTACAGATTTACCAACCCAAGAACCAAACATAGAAAAACCTGTGGTTGAGAATGAAGAATTTTCTATTTATTACATTTCTCAGTTAGGAAAGCACAAACTTTTTTATGGTGCCCAAATAGATGGAATGCAAGCGACGGGAACAACGCCAGGACCTCCTGACCCAAACAATGTTAATGCCAATCTAGAATATCTAAGGAACAACCGATTTGTGGAGTTGAAAACAAATAGAGAAATACATAGTAGGCAACAAGAAAAAAATTTCAAGTAAGTAATTATATTATACAAATAAATTCTTTTAAACTAGCAGCTCATTAGAACTACCCAGCACCCACTCCACACCACCTCGCCTCATTCTGCTAGTATGGTGCAATTGTGGGTATAACGATCGGCACGAATCTTGAGCGCCGAGCTTCACCTGCACAAAAGCACAGAATACTTAAAAGTGATTTGTGGCGAAACTGGCAAAAGTGAGTTATTGCGCGCCACTGTTGCACGTATACCTACTCTACCTACTATTTATCTTATTTGCGAAGGAACTTTCATTAACATGCTAGATATTAATCCTTATCCTAATAAATACGTTAATCATCACAATTAGTAAGTACAGACGAGTGGACGCCGTGCATCGAGGCGCTGCGGGCGGCGCTATGACCATACAGCCTAATCGTGACCTAATGTGGAAAAACTCTTATCTCTTTTTGATGTGTATAACTTTGGCATCTGTATATTTTTGGCCAAGTGTGAGTTGTCCTTTAAAATTAGTGAATTTATACGTTTTAGGATTCCATACCCTAAGGTTAAAACAGATTTTTTCCTGTTTGTTCAACTCTAAGCACGACAACGAGTGGGGCCCCGACAAGACAAATAAGGCCCGTCTACCACTGACGGCATGGCGTAGCATGGCACGATATGGCTACGGCATGCTATGCCCTAAAAATCATTGTCCACGAAAATTACTTTTGCCACGCTGCTGTGCCGCCGCTGTCAGTGGCAAGGCGGAATGTCACGAAAAGGTCCTAAGCTTGCCGCCGAGTTAAACGATTATTATAATTTTCAGACGATACAAAATGCTACGGTGTTGGTGTCAGTGCTACTTGGCTGGGCTAGCGGGATTGCTCGTAGGCTACAGAAACGATGACGGCGTAATACAAAGAGTACAATGGTTCGATACCGATGACATCGTTACTTATTGTCGGGTAAGATTACGTTTTCATTATAACTTGATTGACCCCATGAGTGAATTTATGTAGAGTAGTTAGACAGATACTGTCTACCGACATGTGTGATGGAATCTGTTTTGAAGTCTAATAGCGTCAGCGATAACCCGGTGTCCTAGGTTGGCGATTCAAAACGAACGCAAAATTCAAATCAATTCGCCAAGACGCGGAACAGAATTGCCTCGTCGCATCGCATTGAATCGCTCCGCATCACTTTGCGGTCGCTATCGCGTTGAGTCGTCTATCTAGTAATCGAACACGCACTGCGGTAGGCATTTTGTTTAAGGCGCATAGTACCCTCAATGACCTTGAACATCCAGACGGAGCTAAACGCACATTTTCATATCTTCACCGCACATATTAATATGTCCCGAGCATACCGCGATACCTCAAAATGATATCATAGACTATGCAGCGAGGCAGGAACAGTTGCAAAAACCCGCCTTCGCCCGGTTTTTATATGTGGAAATCTCAATTTTCAACATATTCTTTGTAAAATATTGACTGATTTACATGAGCGCTACTCACATTGTAGTAAATTTTAACACCGATTGATCTATTCAAAAATATTTTAAATAAAAGAAGCCGTTTAGAAGGAGTGAGCATTTAATTGACAAAATAGCGTCTTGTTAAATATTTTTTTACAGTTCAACTATTTGTCATAAGAAAATAAAATTTACTCACATTGTTGTACATGAATATACATTCAACATATATTTTTTTTCAATCTTTACACCCAGCCGTTAATCAGGAGTATGCTTTAGAATGTAACGTTTTTACGGCTTAAAAGGCGCGAAGGCCCTTAAGTTATGTAAAGGCGATGGCCTGCATCCCGCCATACGATTACAAAATCATGCGTTTTCAAACCGCAAAGTATTAATTTACTTTTGAAATCAGTCTCTGGAATAATATTGCGGTATATTTTTATGCGATTTCAGACGAGTGTACTACGGTAGTTCGACAAGCGAATGTGCGATTCATGCTTGCTAAACTGTGCTGCCGCTCACTATACCTAGTTCAAATGCACGGTTGTGCGACACACTAGAGTTCGACATTACTCTAGTGCGACTTGAAGAATGTTTTTTTATAGCCAATAGTAAAATTTCGTTTTACTGGCCAGGTCGACGAACCCCAGGTTGCGGGACTTATCTCATTACTGTGACCCCGGAACATAAAAGGCTATTGAAGGACACCGTGGATTTTAGTCTGTACGAGTCTGTCAGTCCCTCCCGCCCTGCCCGGGGTGGGAGGACTCATTTGATGAGCCGGCCGGCTCATGCCTTTTTCGACCATACCTTCTTTGTTGCTCTACCGTAGTGTCGAACAATCGTTTGTTGCACCAGCGTCATGTTGAACAATCGTTTGTTGCACCAGCGTCATGTCGAACAATCGTTTGTTGCACCAGGGTCGTGTCGAACAATCGTTTGTTGCACCAAGGTCGTGTCGAACAATCGTTTGTTGCACCAGCGTCATGTCGATTTCAGTGCGTTTGTCGAACTACCACGTTTCAGGATTACGATTAAACGTAGTGGGTACCACCAAAAAATAAGTTGTAGTATTTTGTACATAATTATTTGACTTGAGAGATTGTGAAATTTTTAATACGAGTATTTCTTGAACCAAGAAAGCTGCTACGTAATAAAAACGCTGAACCATGAACCTACCTCCCTATAAGTAATTTGCTAAAGGGACCATAATATAATATAAATTATTATTTCCTTTTTCAGGATGAATGGGAACCTCAACTTGCTATTAATTATTTACATTATTTTCTATCATTTGTGGAGAATTATTTCAAATCGTTAAAAGAAGATTGTGATGATGGTTTTGCATCCAAAGAGCCAGTAACACTCAAGTTTGATATTGATACTAGTCAAAAAATTACAGTCAGTAAGGATATTCATAGAGAACATGTGATTTTACCGGAATGGTATGTAAGAAATGTATGTAAATAACATACGGATCTGTACGAATTTTATGTATTTTTTGTAATACACGAGATTTACATAATTTTGTGGTTTTTTTTTTTCGCATAAGTCAGCGGCCGGCAACGCTCAGAATTATTTTTATGTATAGGTAAAAAAAATTCAAATACTTTCTATAAAATTTATAGAAAGTATTTGAATTTTATTTTTATTATTTAATAATAAATTAAAACGGCGCTATATTGATTTTGAGACTGTGTCCCTTGCCCACCAAAAAAAGGTTGCCGACCGCGCGCTGGTCAAGTAACCGAGGACCACCTCGGATACTGGCCGGGTCGATTCTTACAGTAGTAGTAGTAGTATTTTCCCCTGTAGATGAGGGGCGTCTCCCGTTTAAATTTTGACAAAGTAATCTTCTAGTATTATAATAACTTCCTATCAATAGGTAGGTAGGATATGTAATACCTACCTACCTATTGATAGGAGGGGTTGGCACCTACATCTACATAACTACTTATTCTTGCATTATTTTTCCCGGTAATTCTTCAGCTACTCTATAAAATATAATTACACAAAAGAAAAATATATGTATAACGCCTCCAGTCACGGTACACAGCCTGCTATGCTTCTTTTCTCTTCTTTTTCTTAACACGGGTCGGATGGAATGGAACCCACGCAGACGCTTCGCAGCATCCGATCACTCGGCCAATACGCCAACCGTGGCGTCATTTTCACCGACTTCAAAAACAAGGAGGTTATCAATTCGACCTGTAAGTATGTCATATTTTTCTATCATAGCAACCCTCTCGTCGAACAGATGTTTACCCTTCGTGAGTTACTGTGGCTCTGGAATGTAAAGGGTAGTTGAGAGAACTATCAAAATACAAGATTTGTAGAGGTTAGTCGACACCTGACAAATGTGAAGCAGCGCCATACTTACTCATAGGCGAGCGAGGTCCGACACTATTTTTTCCGGGCGTAGAGTGCTGACAAAACACCCTACATTTCTAGTCGCCGCCGACAAATCAGTTTCCGATAAGTAGATAAATGATAGCTTCAAGTAAAATACTATACCACTGGAACATCCGATTAACCTTTTCACCGCCACGGACATCAATAGAAGTTCCGGATGAAAATCCGACCGGAGTGAAAAATTCGATGCTCGCGAGTATGAACTCTACAATACGAATGGCAAGTGCTTCCGGCGTGAAAAGTCGGAAGGTCGCAGGTTCAAATCCTGTTCGCATCGATGTTTTTTTTTTCCACAAAGAAGCTGCTTTGGCACTTCAAATGGATGTCGGACATGCAACCCTATGGCAGTGGTAATCTGGGCCTTGGGGTGGTAACGCATCTGCCGAATTGACTCCAAGTAGACTGGAGGATTTATTCCCTTCATGTCGAGTCTGGAAGTCTATTGTTCTCCAAAGTATTGATACATATTTTATTTACGCTTTCTTTTACCTTTCTGTCCAGTTTGGTGAACAAGTGCAGTCAGGGATGTAAATTAAAAGCCAATGGCATATAATCATATTAAAACAGGTGTAGGTGAAGATTACCTAAAAGGAAGCTCAACGGATCCTTTTTCTGCGTGCATTGTTTGAAAAGTAACCTAACATGACCCCTTCATGTTGTTAGGTTACTTCGAACCTAACCTGTGTGTGTCGGGGTGCCCACAAGTCCCGAGCTCGCTTCGCTCGCTCTTGGATCCCAAGTTCTCCTAATAACAATTTCAAATCATGAAGGCAAACAATCAAGGTCCAGTATCCTTCAAACTAAACTATCCTTGTCGGGGTACCTTTTTTGTGTAAAAATTGATTCTAAATTATGTGCATGTATACATTTCATTGGACGTGACTGTACTTCTAAAATATGATAATTATAGTTAATCTCGACATAAAGGTAATTAAAGCGTGGTAAAACAAACCCATAAAACTCGACATACAGGAAACAGAAAAGGGACAGAAAACTGAGCTCGACATAGTAGCAATAGAAGCGAGACAAGGTTTTCGGCTCGACATAACGGGACTCAACTTATAGGGAATAAACCGACTGGAGCGGTGATATGGGGGTGAGTTGAAAATTTCCCTTGATTTTCTTGGTCCTATCAGGTAGTGATTTGGTGGTGATTCGAGTATAAAATATAATTTTGAAAAACGATTGTTAGAGAAATCGATGAACTTATATATTAAATTCAATATATTTCTTATGGATACGGATTTCTCCGTTTTGGCCAATTTAAAAGAATCATAATCCCCCTTTAGGTATCGGTAGTCCGAAACCAAACACACTGTATTTACCATAATGATTGCATAATTACTTTTTGTTACAACTTCTGCAGTTCTCTATTTTTTGAAGAATTTATTTCTGACATGTTGTCAAGTTCTTGTCAGCAATACCTTGTGCCATAACTCCAGTATTAGCACAAATACAAAATCCAAGAGAATGTAGCATAAAACTATAAATTTACAGTAAAATAAAAATGGTTTCTTACAGTGAAAAATTAAAAGAATGAAATAAAAATGGGTCAGACAGATGACACAAAGTTGAACACAAAAATGGCAAAAAGCGGATCAGTGGTGAAGAAGCGGTCTTCATCAAAAAAAGCCTCTTCCAGTAGTTTCACCAATGAACCTTTCTACCTCTCCGACACTAAAGTGCAATTAGGAATTGCTGCTATTGTACTGATAATAGTATTCTTGGCATACATGGTTCGCAAACGCTGCTTTCGTAATGCTAGAAGACGTTCATGCTAGCAGGTAGGACTTATTTAAAATGTACCTTGGTACCTATATTTAAAATTATGTGTGTAAAATGTACCTAACATAAGGAAATTCCTTCTCATTAATATTTTTTTGAACAATTTCCTACTTGTATACTGAATAATTATGCTACCGTAAGCATCACCCACGATCTTAGGTAATAGCCTGAATTCCCGAGGTTATACCGTTGTCGAAAGTTTTTCAATACGAATATTTTTGGAAGTGGAAGTGAATAATTCACCAAGATGTGACAACACTGCCCAAGGCAATCCCCTCAAGTGAACTGGTGCAAACCTGTAGAACTCACAAGGAGCTTCACAGGCGCTTCTGCCGTGCTTTTCATGGTCCGTTGTAGATTTCTTAGCATCTGCATCCTGGCTTATAGGCTTTTATAACCCTGATCAGTCAGGGAAACTGAAAGTTTAGTCCATACGAAATTATCATCCTATTTTGTGATAGAAACTCTAAACAGTTGGATAATACAAGTGTCCAATGTTTGCGCCCTGCCTTATAACTGAAGCGTGTACCTTTCAGTTTCTAATCAATCAGTAATGACCCTTTCTATTGTCACTCCCAGGTCATCTCGTCTCAAGCCGCCTTGGGGGTTCCTCTTTCAGGGAAATAAATTACTTGAACAGAACTGCATTCCTTTGTATGATCTCTCTTGGAAATTATAGAGGGAGAATAAACATGAGGTAAGTTTTAATATCTTTCATTTTTACGTATCAATAAATTCAAATGTCAGATCAATACGGAGCAACATGCACAGCTGTGTCGTTGGCTTCATTCAAATAAAATGCAGGTCATGCACTCATACTCAACGTGTACCTAATTTACGTTTGAAGTAGTGAGTCTACTCGTATAATCAGATCAGTTGGTTATAAATAAAGTTAATATTATTGGTTTCTACTTAGCCAGACGACCGCGGCCCCAGAAATTCTTACTCTTTTCGTTACGTGTATTTTTTTTTTCGGGCTTCATAAAGAGAAGTCAATGAAAACCATTAAGTTCAATCAATACTTATTATAATTCAAGTTACATTCTAATATTATCAAATTAACACTGCATTTCAGAATATCAGTTCCAGTTCAGGATAAAGTTACGAAGACATTTTACAAACTGTCATGCCTCCGTCGAGCGATGCTGTACCCCGTGGACATCCTGTAAATAAACGAGTCCCTTTGAATCGTCCCCATTAAAAAGTAGCAATATCGTCGCCGAAAAATTTGTAAAATGTAACAATAAACAGACTATCATAATTATCTACTTTCTTTTCGTGACGTTTATTGTATTACTAGCTTCTGCCCGCTAATTCGTACGCGGATCTTGTTGTTTATGCCAGCGACAACGGGGTCGTCAAAATCGAAGATCTGAATCGTCTGGTGTCGAATTCTTAGAGCCCGGGGATGGGCAAACAACGGGCTAATTAGACGATTCGAGACGTTCCAGATCTCTCAATATTGCAAGTCAAAACGAAATGCCCGTCAGACTAAACAACTTTTGCTAAGGCTATCCCGCTTGGGCAGAGCACCACAGTGTCCTCACGACGGCAACAGGCGGAGACCTCTCGCGCCCAGCATTGGTCGAAGCTGTATGCTGCGAGGCGAGACGGAAATGGAAGCGGTCGCCTTCTTCTGCGAAGCAGTCATGCTAACGAAGGAGGAGGCGGGCGAGGACAGCGTCGCTCGTCTCTACACCCCAGCCGCAGTGGTAAACGCCCACGGCGACGGACGTAGTAGGCGCGGTCATGCGGGCGGCGAGTAATGGGTGACTCGCTGTCCGACCATGGACCAAGCCCGGGTCCACGGCGCGTTATGTTCCAAGTATTATGACGAGGTCCTCTTTAGAAGGCCAAGGCCTGCCGGGTTCACGGGACTAGCGAATTACCGTGACCCCGGAACGTAAAGGGCTACTGAAGGAAGCCGTGGATTTTAGTAATTTTTTTGTACCAGTCTGACAATCCCTCCCGCTCTGCTGTGGGTCCGGACTCATTTAATGATTTTACCAAGTTAAAAAAGGCGTCTTTCATAATGTTAAAGTGTCTTAGCAAGAATTGTTTAGCCTGGTGAGCACTCCTGTTGACGAATAAAAATTTAAGATCTGGAACACCTGTTGTGGAAATCCAAGCGACACTATTACATTAGGAAAGACTCTCTTTTTTTAGCTTCGTAAAATCATCAAATGAGTCCTCCCACTCAGGGCAGAGCGGGAGGGACTGTCAGACTCGTACTGACTAAAATCCACGGTGTCCTTTAGTAGCCCTTTGTGTACCGGAGTCGCGGTATACGTGTGTCCCGCGACAGTGATAGTGATACTTACCGTGTTTCATAATTTTATTGCGGATCATCATCCCAAGGGCCGCTACCGTCTCCCCAATCATAGTCTGCTTCGTTCACACTTGCATCATGAGCATCGACACCTGCAATAAATGGATATAATATTAAAGAAGTTGCACGTATACTAGTGGAGTGCCGTAAGGCGTATATAGTAAAACCTTGGAATCCAAGGCCAGTCAATGAATCTTCACATATTTTTTTGAAATGTTATGTAAACAGCATATAGAAAAATGTTTAAAAAAATTTACTGATCTCAGTTTTTTTATTATTAAAATAAATTACATACAGACTCTTTTAAATTGGCCAAAAGGGAGAAATCAGGATCCGCGATTCTCTCGCTCGTGGAGATGGTGATAAGAGATATGAGAAAACTTTCTTGGGGAAACTTGCAACTATTTTTGATGTTGACAACTTTGGCGTTTATATTTTTGTTGGTCAAATGTGAGTTGTCTTTTGTAAATATAATTAAATAAATAATCATTTTATAATATCATCAGCCCCAACGTCATAAGTTCATTTATTATCACAAAAATAAATAATTCTAACCAGGCATTGAACACGAACATTTTGAAATCATATTTCCCTTATTGGGTTGGACAGTCGGGTAAAAAGGAACAATATTGTTCGCCAAGGATTTATTATTCTGTAAAAGAATACTTAGTGCAAATTAACACAAGAATAGGAATATTAGTTTACACAAAAGTAGGAATCTTCCCAAAGATTTTTTTTTAGTCCAACGGTACTCTTTACTTTTTCATCATAGTTTGGCACTACACAATTTTTTTTGGATGGGAATTCATCAAATGAGCCCTCAGACTTCCCGCTCAGGCTGGAAGGACTCTCAGGCTCGAACTGATTTAAATCTACCCTGTTCTTTCAATAGCCCTGTGTAAAAGCACAGGGCTATTGAAAGCCCCGGTAACCTTTTTACCCTTTTAGATATTCCCGCAACCCTGCCAGACATTTGGCTATTGGCCCGGCAATAAGACAATTTTCAGCTATTTTTCTTAATGTCTTGGCCATCCAACCGATTAAAAACCCAAAGTAGCCAAATGAATTTCATAAACGGAATGTCGATGTAATCGTTATGGCGCTATTTTGATATTATAGTTTAAACCAAGTGAACATTATTTACCTTTGCTCTCAGATACTCCACTTTTCATAATTTTGAATATGTGATTTTTTTCATTTTTTAGGTGCTTTTTCCCATTAAGATGCATGGTCATTTGTTCCGTATTCGTAACCGAAGTCTGAAACAATAAATTGATAATGTAAGTATAAAACACTACCTATTTCATACACGAAAAGATGCACCTGTTTGCGAATGTGTATCTTTTGTGTAGTATATAGAGTTAGATTTTGAGTAGCTCTATTGAAAAGTGCCGCAGCGTCGCGACTCGCGTCTCGGTGTGGCTTGACCCTAAAGCGCGTCACACACGGCTAAGATACTATAATATTTTATCTTAAGATGTTATATTAATATACAGGGTCTTCCTTTTAAATTGGCAAAACGGGAGATTCCATAAGAGATACGGTAAAATTTTCTTAGGGTGCTCCCACATCTATCGACGCGGAATCGGCTTAAGCCGGTCAAAAAATCCTTTATGTCAACGTAATAAGGGTGTTACTAATGCCATTCGCACCGGCTCGGCTCGGACGACGCGACGCGACTTCGGCCGACGGCGGAACGAGTCGTTTGTAGATTAGCTGATCGCATCCGTACGGCTGCGTACGGCGTCGAACTGCTTCCGAACCGCGCCAAAGACGGTCGAACGCATGCCTTCATCTCCGACGGTACCTGATCGCATCCGTACGGCTGCGTACGGCGTCGTCAACTTTTCTTTTTTCATAGTGTGCTGATAACTTTCTGTCGATAAAACTAAACTTCAGTACCTTACAGATCTCACAGTACAACTCAGGACGATGGACGACCTTTGCCTCAGCCTGCTTTTTCTCAATTTCCGCAGGCTTATTTGTCTTTCTGAGACATTTCTTTTCGCGACGAATAAGCTGATCTCTGTAAGGCAACGACAATATAATAAATATTAAGTACAGTAAAAAAGAAATGCTTCTTCTTTTTAATTTATAATTTTCTTAACTTACAGACGTCCCTGCATATTCGCTTGTAGCAAGAAAGAATTTTTCGGAAGCCTGTGGCCTTCGACAATCCTGATAACAAGGAAAACAAAATTGTAACAATAATCTCGTAATGGACAGCTGCGAGTGTTGACTAAGGGACTTTAATCATGACGCGATGCGACGCGATTCGAACGAATTCCAACTACAAGTGAAAATAAACCTTACCACTATGACATAAGATACGTTTTATCCATGAATAGATGAAAAACAAAACACGATGACTATGACAACGTCAAGTCAATCGAATCGCATCTTTATTTCTTAGTGGCAAGGTTGATTTTCACTTGTAGTTCGAATCGTGCCATGAGTGAAGTCCCTTAGGGACTTTCGCGCCATGAGTAAAGTCCCTAAGGGACGCGATACAGACTTGCAACGATTGACAATATCGGTCAGATATCACACAAGCGACCGGACGGTTGACGAAAATGTATGGACAAACGCTAATGTTTGCTAATGGAGTCGCACGGATTGAGGATATCGCTCGCAGATCTGCTCAATATCGAATTGCATGTACGTACTAATGATAATGCACATGATTCTCTGTTCGAAATTGGATTGCGCAACTACTCGTCACTAGCGTCATCTTTTGTCTTAGGTTTGCAGCGCCTTTATGTCGTAGTAGTAAGGTGCATTTTTGGTCCCGGCTGTCATTTGTAGATCTTTGACAGTCGTTACTGTTAGTCAGAAGCTGTAAAGTCTGACAACCAGTCCTACCATTGGGTATCGTATTGCCCATTAACTGGGTTGTGGAGGTCCGACAGGGAGTCGCTCCATGTAAAATATTGATAACCAGATGCATCTGGTTCGAATGAAGGACGACACCATTATAGTTGGGAAAAGGCTAGGCAGATGATGATGGTCGAATTCCATCGCATCACTCCATTAGGAAACACGTGCGACTTAAATCAGCAATCGCCATGGGTAAAGTTCCTTACGAGCGATGTGGCCGCCCCGAATAGTGCGACTCCGCGTGACTCTTGGATGTGATGAAAATGTCACACAGCTCGCAGTATAGATCTCTTGCTCTCATCGGAACCTGAAATTAAATAAAGGTTTAGACATCCGGCTACTGGTCGCAAGCGCTTTTACTCAGTGTGACCCATGAACCCAGACTGGGTTCGATTCCGAGGTCGGTCAAGGATAGTTTTCCACCAAGAAGGGCCAAAAATTTCTCGACGACAAAAAAAAATATCAGACTATCCTAGCAATATTCGAATACAACGTGTAACGTTAATAGCGCAAAACCTCTCGTGGGGTAACTCAGCCCATGTTACTAAACAAAGTTTGTTCTAAGACTTGGAAATTGGCAAAAAAAAAATGATTTTTCATACTGATAGTCCCCGATCAATTTCTCATTTTGTATGAAAAAGCGAGTATTTCCGAGTCTTGGAACAAACATTGTTAATTAAAATGAGCTGAGTTACCCCACGAGAGGTTTAATTTGCGCTATTAACGTTACACGTTGTGTATGTATATAAATAATATTTGCCGGTTCCCGAAATCGGCTCTAACGATGTCGATGACATTTTGAATATAGGGGGTTTAAAAAGGGCGAAAAATCAATCTAGAGAGGTCCCATGTCTGGGAAAATTCGTTTTCCCTGTATTTTTATGCATAAAGATTTATGAGGCGTGAAGGTTGCGCGGATAGTGTTTTCAAATTTCGAACACGACCTCTGTTCAATTGTTTTCTAGACTGACAGGCGGCCCCACTGCATTTCCTTGCTGTAGTGAGGTGAAAAGTTGTGTGTTGCGTGCGTGAGGCAGCAAAGTTATTCCGCGTCTCGTACCTTTGAAAACTTCAAAATATTAACTCAAGAAAATCTTCAAATTCTTCAAACGTCACATAGTAATAGAGTTATCGTGCTAAAAAACGTTCCTAATTATTATTTTTTAACAGCTGAACCCGTCTTCAAATGATTTTTTCAGTATTTTTATGAAATTCCCCTATTTTTTCCTAATTGTCGATATGGTGTACATAGACTGGGCCCAGAATGAAACATCTCCTTTATTCTACAGGAGGTCAATATATTTTTGATCATTTACATGACGATGATTTGGTATGTACAAGCATGTTAATAACTGGTCAATTGGCTTGTTCTTGCTTAAATGGAGAAACAAAATACTTTTTATCTTTGAATTACTGTTCATAATGTTTTAGTTAAAATCTTCAAAGTTTATTTTTCACTTGCAACACGTTCATTGGTTTATTTTCCGAGAGAAACATGGAAAACTGCTTAAACGGTCAACAATTGGGTGTTTTACCCTACCAAAATTGTTAACATTGTGACCGTAGTTCATGAGTAGGTATGTGTCACGCAGGGAGTGGATTTCATACTGATTCTCTAGAGAAAAAATATTTATAGTAGTTTGTTGTATCCGACACAAAACTTAATGTTCAACAATCACAGTGATCAACGTTTGCGCCCTGCCCTAGGGAACTCCACTAGAAGATACTTTGATAATTGTAGCGCAACATTTATAATAGAACTAGCACTACGCCTGCGACTTGGTCCGCGTGATTTTCGAACTTTGCCTTAGTGAATTTCTAGTCCCAGCCACCCTCTATATGGGATACTGTTGAAAAAACTAAATCAATATTCAACAAAATTCTATCAACCCGCAATATTCCGTTTTAGGTACCTAACACTTAGGTCCTAAAAATTATCCCAATGCAAAATTTAAGACTCCTTACTATCAACACCAATACAAACTTTTAGGGGTCGAATTTCGTTTCATCCTCTCTTAGTGAGAACCTGTATCCTAAATAGAGCCCCCCTGCAATGTTGAGTTCTCTAATTACAAACACCAAAGACATCCCTTAAGGGGTCCAATTTTGTAAAAACCGTCTTAGTGAGAACCTAGGTCCTAAAACAAACCCCATGCTGAAACTACTAGCATTTGTAGCAACAAAGTTTCATACAAACTGTCAACCCTATAAACAACTCCTTAGGAGTAGTTTCAGAAAATAGTGCCTTGGTGTGCATTTACGACATAAAAGAACAACCTTGCAAAACTCCTAACATTTGTAGAAACGCAGTCATACAAAATAGGGGTCTATTTCCACAAAACACCCGCAACTACGTCCAAAAAAGAATCTCTATGCTAAAGGACCTTGCGTCATTTTGGGCCATCGCTCAACAGCGATGAAAGCTATGCCAAATGAAAGCTTTGAGGATGTTAAGCATTTCTTATTATGGCAGCTAAGTCGAATTCGCGCGCCAACAAGGTGATTTCAAGCATCGAAAAAAAATTCCATTACCTAACCTAACCTGTGGCAATATTCTCCAAGGGATTTGAAACAGGTGTCATTCAAAGCGTGAGGTAGACACGATATACTTTTACTATGGCGACATTCTTCAAATATGTAAGGTTCATCTGGAATATCTGAAAATGTCATCCTAACCTAACCTGTGGCAATATTCTCCAAGGGATTTGAAACAGGTGTCATTCGAAGCGTGAAGTAGACACGATATACTTTTACTATGGCGACATTCTTCAGATGTGTAAGGTTTACCTGGAATATCTGAAAATGTCAACCTAACCTAACCTGTGGCAATATTCTCCAAGGGATTTGAAACATGTGTCATTAGAAGCGTGTGGTAGACACGATATACTTTTACTATGGCGACATTCTTCAGATGTGTAAGGTTTACCTGGAATATCTGAAAATGTCAACCTAACCTAACCTGTGGCAATATTCTCCAAGGGATTTGAAACATGTGTCATTCGAAGCGCGTGGTAGACACGATATACTTTTACTATGGCGACATTCTTCAGATGTGTAAGGTTTACCTGGAATATCTGAAAATGTCAACCTAACCTAACCTGTGGCAATATTCTCCAAGGGATTTGAAACATGTGTCATTCGAAGCGCGTGGTAGACACGATATACTTTTACTATGGCGACATTCTTCAGATGTGTAAGGTTTACCTGGAATATCTGAAAATGTCAACCTAACTTAACCTGTGGCAATATTCTCCAAGGGATTTGAAACATGTGTCATTCGAAGCGTGAGGTAGACACAATATACTTTTACTATGGCGACATTCTTTAGATGTGTAAGGTTTACCTGGAATATCTGAAAATGTCAACCTTTTTTTTTTTTTTTTGTAAGCGGTGAAAAATGCCTTGCGCATACGCGAACCGTCTGGGGGGACAGCTGGGTTATGTGGGGCTTGCACCTACTAAAAAACACCGCCGTGAGCCTACACTCGCCTTCATGGATGAGCCGTGAGAATACGCATGACTTTCACGACTCATCCAACGCATGCTTTCGGGCACCGACTCTATTGGTGATGTCCAGGCCTGAACATCGCCACCACTCATGAGGGCCGTGCTATGCGGCGACGATAGTCACCCCGATCTATCGCCCGCTGGCACCTCTTAGGGTGGCATCAGGTCACTCCTCCGCCGTCCCATCCTCTTGCAGCGAATCGTGTCAGCTAAGGTGTCCTCCTCTCTGACGCGCTCCGCCGCCTCCTTTTGCGAGATCACGTCCTCGCAGAAGGATGTAACAGCTTCCCACGCCTCCTGCTGTCCGCCATGGCCTTTACCACGGCTGGCAAAGAGAGGTCTGCCCCGATTGCTGCTGCGAGAACACGACGCTGCACTACCCAAGCAGGACAGTACTGAAGAGAGTGAAAGCCGTGTCCTCGCCGCACTGAAAATATCAACCTAACCTACTTCATACTTTTTTTTGTTTACTGTTTCAAGTACGTTTCTGTCCAACAAAATGGGGGAGTTCTAAACCCAGGTCGAGACCCGCAGTTGAACGGGTTAACGGTGGTCCTCTAACGCAGGTGAAGAATGTCGCCATAGTAAAAGTATATCGTGTCTACCACACGCTTCGAATGACACCTGTTTCAAATCCCTTGGAGAATATTGCCACAGGTTAGGTTAGGTTGACATTTTCAGACATTCCAGGTAAACCTTAGACATTTTAAGAATGTAGCCATAGTAAAAATATATTGTGTCTACCACACGCTTCGAATGACACCTGTTTTAAATCCTTTGGAGAATATTGCTACAGGTTAGGTTAGGATGACATTTTCAGACATTCCAGGTAAACCTTAGACATTTGAAGAATGTCGCCTCATTAAAAGTATATCGTGTCTACCACACGCTTCGAATGACACCTGTTTTAAATCCTTTGGAGAATATTGCCACAGGTTAGGTTAGGTTGACATTTTCAGATATTCCAAGTAAACCTTAGACATTTTAAGAATGTAGCCATAGTAAAAATATATTGTGTCTACCACACGCTTCAAATGACACCTGTTTTAAATCATTCGGAGAATATTGCCACAGGTTAGGTTAGGTTGACATTTTCAGACATTCCAGGTAAACCTTAGACATTTGAAGAATGTCGCCTTAGTAAAAGTATATCGTGTCTACCACACGCTTCGAATGACACCTGTTTTAAATCCTTTGGAGAATATTGCCACAGGTTAGGTTAGGTTGACATTTTCAGACATTCCAGGTAAACCTTAGACATTTGAAGAATGTCGCCTTATTAAAAGTATATCGTGTCTACCACACGCTTCGAATGACACCTGTTTTAAATCCTTTGGAGAATATTGCCACAGGTTAGGTTAGGTTGACATTTTCAGACATTCCAGGTAAACCTTAGACATTTTAAGAATGTAGCCATAGTAAAAATATATTGTGTCTACCACACGCTTCGAATGACACCTGTTTTAAATCCTTTGCAGAATATTGCTACAGGTTAGGTTAGGATGACATTTTCAGATATTCCAGGTGAACCTTACATATTTGAAGAATGTCGCCATAGTAAAAGTTTATCGTGTCTACCACACGCTTCGAATGACACCTGTTTCAAATCCCTTGGAGAATATAGCCACAGGTTAGGTTAGGTAATGGAAAAATTTTTCGATGCTCGAAATCACCTTGCTGGCGCTCGAATTCGACTTAGCTGCCATAATAAGAAATGCATAACATCCTAAAAGCTTTCATTTGGGATAGGTTTCATCGCTGTTGAGCGATGGTGCAGCCTCCATACATTTTTGCCCATGGTCCTTTGAGTCTCCAAGCTATCAACCCCGAAAGAGCCGCTTAGGGGTCGAATTTCGCAAAACCGTCTTAGTTAACATTTAGGTTGACGCCTAGCACTTGTAGTAACAAAGTTTCATACAAAATATCGACCCCAAAAACAAACCTCTCAGGTGTCGGATTTCGCAAAATTGAGTGCCCCGCCACAGTGAGCATCAACGTTCTAAAAAGACACCCCATCCAAAATTTGGAATTCCAAGCACCTGTAGTAGCGAAATTTCATACAAACTATCAACCCCAAAAACAATCCCATAGGGGCCGAATTTCGCAAAATCCGTTCTTAGTGCTCACCTACGTGGTATAAGGAGGGCCGAATTATGCCAAATTTCAAGTTTCTTGGCCCAGCGGTTTGGGCTGTGCGTTGTCAGATCAGTCAGTCCGTTTTGAATTTTATATATATAGAAGAGAAGAAGAAGAAGATAGAAGATAGATAGATACCCTTTTTGTTACACGATTTATACTTATACACCACTAACTACTACCTTACCTAAAGTTGACATTTCTGTTTTATTTTTACAGACTTCAAAAAAAAAGCAGGTTAAATAAAATTGACGTAGGTGTCAGATGAGTAGAATAACTACACGTCGATATAAAACGTGCAGCCGGACAATTTGCTACAATGTAATCTTCTTTTCGGACGACGATGTTCACATAAAGCATGCTTGGTATTTGCCGTCAACACCAAATATGCAAGACCTGGTGCTGACGGCATCACAAGCAAAAGTGTAAGACAATATATTTTTTCATTAGTTCTTGAGCCCTTGGTCACGCTAAGCGCTGTCTATAGGTACGTACAGGCTCGATCACATGCTCTGGTCTTTCTGAAGAGTGTAGACTTACGACATGAATTATGTGAACCTACATTGTCGACAGAATACCTACTGGAACATTACATTGACATATTGTCCAATTACCTCTTTGGGATGCCGGGACCCAACTTTGGTTTGTTGAGCTAACCATCGTTTCTGACTCTTGACATGATTTTTTGAAGTGTAGTGCACACGAGCTGTAAAAATTAGTTCATTTTATAAAAATAATTTGGATGCTTGTTGGAAAGTCGATTGACAGTTTAACACATTTTGAAAATTTCTCCACGACTGAAAAATTTCTTGACGATTTCATTGCATGGAAGGAAAATATTCTGTCTAGATATTTTCCTTGCCATGCAATGAAATCGTCCGTACATGTTAATGTAATTTTTTATGTATATTGGGTTTGCTCTTGGCCTTAGTCCAGGTCAGAAGTGACAAAACAACGTTGAGAGACGATGGAGAGAGCTTACCCAGAAGTATGTTCACTCTTACTTTGGAGAGATAAGGATTGTATGCATTCGGAAATACAGAGTTCATAATGTCAAGCAGGGTCATAAAAGAATGGTAATTGTATGAAAAAATCTTTTACTTTTGACCAAAATCTGCCGTCTTTCTGATACAATGAAATGATCCTAGCATGAAACAGAGTCGAATGACATTACAATAGTTATTTGTGCAACAAGAGAGCAAAGTCGTTTTTTGCTGCGAGTGCTGATTTTGAATCTTGAGCAAGCGAAGGATTCAAGGATTGAATCACGAGCGTAGCGAGTGATTCTAACTTTGAATCCTGAGTGTGGCGAGAGATTCAAAGGCACGAGATGCAAAAAACTTTGCTCTCGTGTAACACACATAACTTTTCACTTCAGCAGCGAGAACACTTTAGGAGATAAAATAATAAATAGGAATAGATTAAAATAACTTTTTTTTAGAAGTAGCTTTCAACAATAAGTAAATACTCCGCATTGTAGATAATCGTCTCGTCTGTGATAAATCTAAAAAATAAGATAGCAACACCGTCTCCGAAAAACTGCTTGCGCCCTTTGTTAAGTCTCCATTCATTGAAGACATGGTATGGTTTCAGATATTTAGTTAGAGCAGGCCTGGCTCACTCCGCAGTGTAGGTATAAAACTGCAAGCATTGGCGGTGACCACTTCGGAGTGGACATTTAGTCGGTTGCCGCGCGCCGCCCACTACGCACGCGCTTACTTATATAATATTTAAGTTTGGTGTTTGGTTGAATTTACGCATGAGTTAAAAAAATATATATATGATGAGGAAAAAAAAATACTGCATAACGTTTGGTTGTTTAAATAATGACAGTGATAGGAGCCTCACGTTTCACACACTATCGCGTGATTTCGAAAGGTAAGAAAAAAAGTGAATATTTATCTATGTAGTACATATTTAATAATGATCAAAAAACTATCTACCTGCTTGTGGCGTGCTTATTAATGTCATTCAAGTACCGGCTAGTAATCATGATCAGTTAAGCATGATTAGGTAGGTTATAAATTTGGCCTACAAGACGACCAAGATAAATAAAATAGACGATTATCAAACCTGACATCACTCTCACTCACCTAAGCTGAATACGGGTAGGTCGAATTATGATCGGTAGAAAGTAGAAAGATGTTTACGTTATTGTTTAGACACGTTCAAACTCAGAAAATGGCTACACTACGCATTCAAGGTCAGCGATCGTAATTCTCTTCGCGACTTTTTTACCTACTTACCTACAAAGACACGCAACACGGGGCCTGTGACAATGAAATGAATGAAATGAAAATGATAAGGACTATTTACCTATTTTGCCGTAAACGATAACAATCGATCTTTAAAGTTATGACTACAGCTTGGCCAGAACGGATTGAAACGGAACTAAAATTTTTATTTCTGACAGCGTTTTAAAATCTTTGATATTTGATGTAAACAAAGACCGCAGGTTTGTTAGATTTATTATTGTGCCATAAAACTAACGTAATTAAGTGAAAAAATAAATAAAATAAAATCATTCAAAGTGCTGGTAGTGCGAAGACAGTGGCGACATCCGGTTTTCTACAGTTTTATGTCAAGCTGTATATATTATTCCTCACGTAAGGTGCCGTAGGTACCTACTGTTAACATTCTGTGCTACCAATCGATATGAATATGAAGTAATCGATGACGAAACAGAAAAAGATATAGGCTGATGATAAAAACAAAATTCCTTGAGGGACATAAGGAGGTAATGAGGAGTGATATATATACGTATTTATGTTAGTTATTACATTATTAACTAACATAAATACGTATATATATCACTCTCTTAAACAATGCATAAAATACGTATTCCTACCTTACTGTGCCCAAACTCGCGAGTCGCAACCCTATTGAGCTTGACCGACAGTAACCTTTTAATGTCGTTGGCGTCAGATAAACTAAAATGAACTCTCGCGCGTCACTATTCAGTTCATTTTTGCTTGCGCATGGGAAGTTTAGGCTATTATAAAAGTAGGTGGGTGATGCGGGTGCAAGTAAAAATGGACTCTATTCTTTCGTGCATAGATTTAACATTTGTTTGTTTTCTTTTTGGGAGTAAGCCTTCTGTGCCTTTAGGTACTATTATATATTCTGTGGTTAGAGTTAGGAAATTTAATTCTGCATTAATAATTTGTTGTTTTAAATGGTTATGTTAACCCTGGAGTGGTCGCGTGGACTACATATGTAATCCACCTATACAAAATCGATAATTTCCAACAATCGATTTGCTTTAATTTGTTGAGCCTCCAGGTACTTTCAAATGAATGATTGAGCGACACATTCCGTGCAGCATAAGCGTAGGACTCACTCGGTTGTGTCACAGGAGCTCAGTAAAGTGCGTGGACTACAATTGTAATCCGCGCGACCTATTGCGTAAGTATTTTTTTTACATTGAATTGTATTTTTTTCGTTTATTGTAGACAAATAATACTTTATTTTGTTTTGTTTTGTCACATTATTGTTATTTATGATGTTTGATTTTAGAAAAAAAATATACAATGCACGTGATGCATTAATTTAGTCGTGGCTAGCTGAAGTTGATGTGGGAAATGATGTTTATGAAGCTGAATCAAGCTCCGACGAAGAAATTGATAATTTACTAGAGGAAGACCATCAATCAGTATCCCAGCAAGAGCAAGAGATACTAGGTGATGGATCTGACGAAAGTTCTGAAGAAGATATCCATCTCAGCAACGTTACGAATGCACTGACTTTTACAAATAAGTGAATGACATTTATGGTCGAAAATAATTCTCGTAAACAGAGGGATAATACAAAGCCATAGTATTTATACCCGAAAGGAACAGCTCGTCAAAAAACAACCCTAGAAGACTGATTTATCTAATATTATACTAAGAAGAAAATTGATAATATCGAAGAGAAACATAGAAGAGAACGAGATGCTACACAGACCAATAAAACTGAAATTTGAGGCTTTACAGGAATATTACTAATGGGTGAAGTAGTTGGAAAAAGAAAAGTACTTGTACTTTGTATTATATATGCAGAAACTCAACCCTCACACCTCGGAAGGAGCATCGAGCAATGTTGTACGCCGTTGCCGCGAGTGTGGATGAGCGCGCATTATAAGCACCTGGAAGATGTGCACCAAGTGTAGTAAGTTTGTATGTGAGGATCATTTCAAGATTATGTGCCTATCCTGTGCTAAAAATAACATTTAGATAAAAGTTTTTACTATTATTTATAAATTTTGATCTCAATAAGAACAGTCCAAGTGATTTTCATGCCATGTTGGAGAAGATTTGTTTTTTTTTAATTATTTGTAACACAGGGGTTGTGATGAAATTGTTTTATTTATATTTTATTAAGAAAACTGTACTGATTATATTTTCATTGAAGTAATAAAGAGTTTATGAATAAATCTTTTGTTTTTTCAATTTGTATTATGGATTACGTATGTAGTCCACGCGACCACTCATGTAACTTTTAGGGACGCGACCACTGCAGGGTTAAAATAAGTACTGTTCTCGTCGCTAGTTTTACGCATTTTTTTTTTTTAACTTATTCAACTCTTTACGCCAGCCATAAAATTTTAATCCCGCTCTTTTATTTTTAAATTAAGGCGTGTTCGGAAATAGCACCCATAATAGTTTATTATTCAAAATATTTATTAACATAAATTGAAACTAGAAATAAATATTTACAGTAAATGCTTATTTTCATTTAAATACAGCAATAAGTTAAAAATTCAATAAAATACATTCGAAGACATTATTATCTTTTTACATTTCTTTGGTTAGTACAAATTTCCGAACGTGTTTGTCTTTGAGACCAAATTCAAAATCGGAACTTCGAAAGGGCTGGTGTTTGTCTCTCTCTCTTTCTATTGGCGGGAAAGAGATAGAGTGTTAATGTTTCGAATTGTTTGATTAACTCAAGGCTGAATATGATATTCGCGGCTTTTTTAAAACAAAAATTAAAAAGCTACTTTGTCTCACTAGTGAGCAAAATCGCATTTTGCTCACTGATTTCAGGCAGCAAAACCTACATGTTTGAGCTACTGAAGTGAAAAAATTTTTACCCATTTCACTCTTTTTTGCGGACAACTCACACGTGAATAATAAAAAATAAAATAAATAGGTATTTAAAAATATTTAAACAGCAAAGATAAGATAAGCTAGTGTCATAACAACGGGCACGCCACAATCGTGGCGGTAAGACCCCTCTTTAAGGAGTGGCTGGATAGACGTCACGGCGTGCTGACTTTTCGCCTGACGCAGGTCCTCACCGGACACGAATGTTTCGGGAGGTACCTGTGTCTGATGAGGAAGGAGGAAACGTCTGAGTGTCACCACTGCAAGGTTCGCCCGGACGACACGGTAGAGCATACGGTGCAGGACTGCCCCGCTTGGGCAGAGCACCGCCGTGTCCTCACGACGGCGATAGGCGGAGACCTCTCGCGCCCGGCATTGGACGAGGCCATGCTGCGGGGCGAGATGGCGTGAGAAGCGGTTGCCTCCTGCGAAACAATCATTCTAACGAAGGAGGAGGCGCGCCGCGTGAGTGAGAGGACGACGTCCTTCCACTACCCCGCAATGGTAGACGCCCACAGCGACGGACATCGGCAGACGATCTCCGGCCATAGTAGGCGCGGGCTTGCGGGCGGCGAGTAATGGGCTGTCCGACCATGGACCATGCCTGGATCGATGGCACGTTGTGTTCTACGCGCGCCTCAAACAATGTCAGCATTATGACGGGGCCCCTTTGTACAGGGCCAAAGACTTCCGGGAGTCTAACGAATTACCGTGACTCCGGAATGTAAAGTGCTATTGAAGGACACCGTGGATTTTAGTCAGTACGAGTCTGACAGTCCCTCTAACAGCCCTGGGTGGGAGAACAGATTTGAAATATTACCACGCAAAAAAAAAATTGTTTTACATTTTTTCATATCTCTTAAGGGTTTGAATTTCTCCCTGTTGGTCAATTTAAAAGTATGACCTCGTATATTGGTATAGTAATAGGTAAACATACCTAAATTCTGATGATTCATTGGCAGAGCACAAACACCACAATAGTTTGGTCCCATAAGGTCAAGTAAGACATTGGGAAGCCCCTTCAAAGTACTCTTCATTACACCACATCCTAGGGGAAAGAAAAAGTTACATGTTAGTATAAAGATGACATTAAAATTCAAGAGCAATATTCATTCGCAAAATATACAGCATTTATACAGGCATCCCAACAAAATAAAACTGCATTTTGGTGATGGAATAATAAAGAATGTAATAGATTATCATGATCAGAGAGAACTCACGTATTAGAAAGCCAATATTTTCATGCTCTTTGGGGAGAGGAGCTTGATGAGGTCCATAACCTCTTCCCCAATATGAGCGTGGCATAGAATTTTGAGATGGTTTATTCCTGGGGATAACTGAATCTTTTGGAGCAATTGTCGTATTATCTTTTCCAGTTTTTGAACAAGTTGCAGCATTTTCGCCATTATTTTGTCCAGTTTTAGAACCCTTTGCAGCATTTGTATCATTCTTTTCTCCATCTTGTTCTTCGAAAATAGCACTAAAAATAATATAATTATCAAGTAAGTAATTAATGTTCAGTACCTAGAGTACTTACCTACCTATATTATTTTCATCATTTTTAAAAAGCTTCAGCGTGACCGCAAGCATAAGCTTTATTTTAGCAGTTGTTTAGTAAAGTTTAAAGATTAGATTATAAACGGCATTTTACGACACGGTTAGCGCAGTGGCTGAGCGATTGGACTGCTGCGCTAGGTGTCGCGGGTTTGATTCCCGCACGGAACCAATATTTGTAATTTGTATAATCTACAAGTAGTTGTTTCGGATCTGGGCGTTTGTGTATGTGAATTTATAATTATGTATGTCAACACACCCACGACACAGCAGAAATTACTAGAGTGGGGCAACGCTTTTATAAAAATATTATATATATAATTATAAACACTCAGTTAAGATCCCATAATACAAAATCAGTTTAAAATGCATCCAACATCAGAGTGGAGGTATGTAAAATCAGATTGCCACAAAAATTATATCACAGCGTGTGAATGATAATTCACTCACACGCTGTGATATAATTTTAGTTTTAAAAATGATAAACTCGGAAAAATATGTTTCACCAATTTTTTTCAAATTTCACTGGCTGGTTTATTTATTTTTTCAGGGCCAATTAATTTGTTAAAGCTTAAATAATGTACTTATTACAAAATGTATTTTAAAAAGCAGTTACTCACCTAAAATCAGCTTTATCAAGCACACGTTTAATGTCTTCTATCCATACTACATCATCATCAGATTTTTGAGATTTATCATCACTTTTATCCAACTCCATGTTATGAACCTGAAATAAATATTTTTTATTAATTTGAAAGCACTGCACAAACTTCAGCTTTTGGTAGTTTTATACTAATTTTAATGGTTTTTGAAAACATAAATTGAATTTAAAAAAATTAAAAACTTCTTTCACAACTGGTGTACCTAATTGTGTAAGGTTTGCCGACCTCTCGCACATGGCATCGGTTGAGTGAGACCATGCTACGGAGCGAGACAGACTAGGACAGAAAGTGGTGACCACTTGTCACCACTTTCTGTGAAGCAGTCATGCTAGTGAAGCAACGGAAAGGTGTTAAATTTAAAATTTTACAATAGTCATGACAGATAGGTAACTTAATTTGGAATTTATTCACTTCAAATTATGGTCATAGTCAATATTGTGATTTTTTAATAAAGCATAATATTAAAATCAATGCAATCTTGAGGTGCGGGCTTATATTTTTGACCAATTTGACTTTGAATTTTGACCAAAAAAACGAGAAATGATCCACTGAAAGAAGGATTAAGGGATAAAAGAAGAAAATGAAATAAATAAATAAAGAGAAGATAAAAACAAACAATAAATTCATTTGAAAGGTTATATTTTTTGTAGCTAGTAAGTACTTGATAGAAAACTTATTACAAATCAAGTTTCAGAAGTTAACAGTTGGCAATATAATTATATTTTCTTTAAGTTTCAACCATCCAATAAGAACAGCAAAGCAGAGCTATGTCATCTGGGTCTATCTACTGAGCCACCAAGCTCCAGATCCTCTTTCCAACTGTTATTTAAATGGGGCAGCCGCCTGTATGAAACCAAGCCGATTTTCGTGCTGGAGCTGTGGCAGAGTCAAACGGGCGGGGAGGCGAAACTTGGACCCCTCTACTTGTTCTCCATTGCTAAGCTTCTCCAATTTTTATTCCAATAATTAAATAGTGCTATCCTAGCATAAAAACTTGAACCAAGGACATCTCAAGTATCATGAGGCTCCGAAAGAGAGGGGTGGGGATGGTAGAAATGGGAAGCCCATAAATGGCCCATATTGGATTTTTTACTACATGAGGTGATGCATTTCCAACAGGCATTCAAGTGCATACATCAGATCAGAATTACGCTCCTTCTGGCGCAATCAGTCAAAAAGGAGAGCAAGAAGAATATTATTTTGTATTTCTTGGCTCATTCTGTATTGAAATAATTGCATAAATATAGCTTTATATTAAAAATTTATGTTACGTATCCCGCTGGCTACAGCTAGCGATTATCAATACTTTGATAAACGCTAGCTGTAGCCAGCGGCTTCGCCCATTACTACCCGAAAATTATGAAATTTATTACAAATTGAACATAACGTTCAACCATTAATGTACCTAAACTAACAACTAACCTGTGGGGGACCCGATGATGGTCTACTGGGTAATAAATGTAACGAAACTAATTTGCCGAATCAAGTTTCCATTTACCCATAAACTGAAAAATACAACAACAATCCTAAAACAACTCGTTACTCGACTACCACAGACTGTAACAGACAGTGTTGCCGTTTGACAGTCTAGTTTGTGGCCATATGTAGGAAAAAAGTCGCCAGTTTTGCAAAAAAATCTCTTTCAAAATTCCGTTAGAAGTGGCTTAAAGCGCTATATTCACGATCCAGCACGCCTGTACAGCAGCTCAAGGTCGCGTTGCTGGATGTAGCAAAAGCGCTATATTCACGATCCAGCACGGCTGTACGTCAGCTCAAGGTCGCGTTGCTGGACAAGCCTTGACGTACGTCAAGCCTATTTTACGATGTTTTTGCTACGTCCAGCAACGCGACCTTGAGCTGCTGTACAGCCGTGCTGGATCGTGAATATAGCGCTAAGTGCTTTTGGTCTTTCACCACAGACTACATAGACACTGATTACCTATTGCCATATCAAATAATACCTGTCACAGACAGAGTGTTACTGTGTAAAAAACATCTTTGACAGGTTGGGTTGGGCACCATAGTGAAAAAATTAAAACCTAGAGGAACGGATCGAACAACACTGAAGTTTATTACAAAATACTTGTACTTGGCAAATTGAAGGAAAATACATGACACCACTAATTACTGCGATTGCTACAACATTACCTCCAGGCTTAGTTAATGTTCTAAGTGTATTATTTCTTCTTATCTATATGCTCGTGCAACATACTAATGCACTGATAGCTCGTAATAAGTTTTATAATGATTTTATGTGAAATGGTGTCAAAGTTGTATTAAAATGTTTAAGAAGCTAAAGGACAAATTGGCTGAGGAGGTGAAGTCATCACCTCAAAGGATTCAGCAATTTGCTCAAGCTGCTCAGGTGAGACTTATTTACCGTAAACAATCAATATCGTATTACTACCATTGACCTTATTTCTTCGATAAACCTTCTTGGATAGTACTACGTATTAATTCATAGCCTACATACACTACGTAAAATTCCATAACCATAACTTTCACTTTTTATTTATTAACAAGTAAATAATTTATCTATTTCAAATTTGATGGATTATTAGATTGAAATTGTGTTGTAATTAAATTGTATTGATACAGGCTGCAGTCACATCTGCCTCCAGTAGTATAACTGATATCACAAATAATGATTTGTTCTCAATTGGAGATAATGGTGAGTCTCGACTTCAATTTAGAACTAGTTTGTGTCTTCAATGTATTTAAATAATTTACAATTAACAGTAGAATTTATATTCTCATAGTTATTTTATCTTCCAGATAGCCAGAATCCTCGCTCTGGCAAGGCGCAGTCATCATCTCATAGCAGTCAACAGAATACTTTCCAAGATGTTGCTCTGGTCCAGCCCTCACAGTCTAATGAGTCGGTAGACTATGTGTCTTCACATGATATCCCTGTAAGTTTATTCCATTCATAAAAAACCGGCCAAGTGTGAGTCAGACTCGCCCATAAAGGATTTCGTAGCAGCAAGTAACATAATATAAAAGTTATTGTAGTCACAACTAAATTGTAAAAAAGTAAATTTTGTAAATAGGTATTAAAAATTTGTTATTTATTTTTGTGTGAAAATCCTAACGCGGTTCGCGGTTTACATAATACATCTACTTTAACATGTTTTAGCAGTATAGTTCTTATAGTTTCGAAAAAAATGGCTGTGACATAAGGACGGACAGACAGACAGACATGACGAATCTATAAAGGTTTAGTTTTTTTGCCATTTGGCTGCGGAACCCTAAAAACTGTTCATGCTTTTGACTTTTGGCGGTTTTTAAAGTCGTATCTTCGTCAATTTTGGTTTACGTTAGAAAAGAAAAATACTTGTCAAATACATATATTTTGGTAATTTAAGTGACGGACTTATGAGATTTTTTTTCAGTCAGCCTATTTATGTAATAATGCCTATTGCAAACTTTGTTTACAGGATAACCAAAGACAGAGGCGTCTTTCAAATAGCTCTTTCGCCAGTGATGTGTCTTTCAGACTTCCAAGCTATGAGACTCCTTCCATGTACCATCTACAGGTAAGTTATAATTATAAACATCAATAAAAAACCGGGCAAGTGCTAGTCGGAATCGAGCACAAAAGGTCAACATTATCTATAAAAACTTCAAAAGTATCACATTTTTATACTCGAGCCTCCCCTTAAATATTTGTTTTACTTTAATTTAATTATATTAAAGTGAAAATACTGTAACTAAAAATTGTGTGACTATTTCAAGTGTATGCCCGTTGCCGTAAGAACGCAAAAATTAGCAAAGAAATCATGTTTGTTGTATGGAAAATAATAATTTTATTCTGGGTTTTGGATTTTTTCTTTTTATAGTGGCAACAGAAATACATGAACTGTGAAAAAATACTCATGTTTACGCTTTGAGTATGGAACCTTTAAAATCGAAGCTTGTTTAGTCTATGTATAGCAATATTTCTTTTTAGTCTGATATGGAAGTGTCGGCGAGTGAGGCTGAAGAGCGAGGTTTCTCGAGTGGTAATGTAAGTCTTGATCGGGTAACAAAGGAACAGCTGTATGCAGCATATCGACGCACACAAGAACGATACACAAAGTACAGAACACAATATAGCGATCTAGCTCGTCATTATAAATTATTAGAAAGAGAAAATGCAAAAGCAAGAGTGAGTATTAAAAAAAAAAACTATTTGTTTTCAGATTTTATGTGTCAAGTGGCTTTATCTAATTTATCTTTTCAGAGTGTTTTAGTTGAAACCCAAGACAAGGCTTTAAGGAGAATATCAGAACTTCGTGAACAGTGTGCTTTGGAACAAAGTGCAAAGGTGAGTAACTTGGAGCTTTTTTTTAACAGCTTGCTCTGTCCCACTTCTGGGCTTCTCAGCAAAGGATTCATTCCACTCTCTCCGGTTACCGCGAGCCCGCGCGTCCTCCTTCCAATTCGGACAAATTTTATCCAGTTCGTCCCGCCATCTCCTTCGCGACCTGCGGCGACTGTGTCACACTGTCTCAGTTGTTAAATTAACGTATCACTTCCGAAACACTACTACGCTTCAAAGCGAGTATAACTTACTTGGCTCACAAGGCTGCCCAACTCAAGTGGAACTGGGCAGGACATGTCTGTCGCATGCTGGATAAACCGTAGATCAACATAACTTTCTTAAAATACAAAGTTTCTTACAAATCACACTTACTAATTTCCAATAATCTTCTTGTATCTATCAGGTTTGTAACAGGCACAGGCAGGATGTTTCAAAAACGTCCGAAATTATAATTATATTTGAAATCGTGATAATTATCCTAGATTTGGGACTTTTTAAGTGTCTCACTTTATTTCCACATTTTGCCAGTTTTGTTTTAAGCGAGCTTGCTCATGACGCGATTTGACAATGTTTACTAACTAAAAATGAATATCGTATAAAGGATAAATCACGCTACACCGTGTCATGTCCGGGCTGTGTCACAGACGTACCCCGTCTGGGTCGCAAGCATGAATCACTCACGGCCCGGACACGGCACTATGTAGCGCGAATCATCCTTAATGATGCAATTCGACTGACATAATATAACCGCACTTTTTATGTCATCTACCGTGTTGGTAAGGATTATTTTCAATTAATTGTAGGTGAAATCTGACAAATTCCGTCGCTTCGCGTTATTAGCAAACTCACTTACGTAAATACTATACTGTCGTCAACTAGGCGCTCCCCAACCCTCGAACCTGACATTTCATTTCACAAGCCCAACCTGAGAATCTAATAGCCTAATACAATTAAGAGTGTAATAAAAAAATAGTTATTTTATTTATTTGTTATAGGCCCATCTTGAAAAAGCTCTTCGTATTGAAATTGAAGAAAAGGGAATGAAAATAGATGCACTTAATACTAAAGTGCAATTATTACAAAGTAGTTCTAACATTTCTAGTAGTACTGATAAAAATGAGAACAACACTAGATCAAGTGAAGGTGATGGCGATGTACAACTAATAAATCTATCTAATGATAATGATATAAATCAGACAAATGAAGAATCTTCAGCAGCAGAAATACTAGTTCTGAATAATAAAATTGAAAAAATGGAACAACTCCTTAACAAGTACAAGGAGTCGCTAAAGTCAAGTAAAGAAAAGAATTCACAAATCAATACGGAGATGCAAATTCTTACAAATGATCTTGAAAATAAGAACAAAGAAATCGAACAATTAAAACTTGCTACTGAACAGTTAGCAGAATCGAGACAAAAGATTCAGGAATTAAATAATATCAATGAAGAACTACAGAATAAGATTAATGTTTATGAGTTCAATAAAACGAGAGAATTATCAACACTAGAACTTGATTTCCAGAAAGCGCAAGAAGAAATAGCAGAATTACGTGGCAAGATTGAAATATTTGGCAAGAGAGAAGAAGAATATGCTATTTCTTTAGCAGAAAATAAATTGAGCATTCATAAAGAATTAGAAAGTAAAGAATCAGAAATAAAATCACTTAAAGATCACCTGGAAGCAAGTAAGAAAGAAATACAATCACTTAAAATAGTTGTTAACGACTATAAAAATAATGTATCATTATTGGAAGCAGAGCGGTCTAAGCTTAGTCATGACAGTTCTGAACTAACCGCAACAAAATCTAAAATTAGTGAGTTGGAGTCTCAAATTGATGAACTATCCAAGAAATGTCACAACTTGGAACAAATAAAAACCAAGTCTGATGAAGGGTATAAATGTCTCCAATTACAAATGAAACAAGAAACTGCAGAAAAGTTAGCCATGATTGACAGAAACACTTATTTAGAAAATAGAAACTCACAACTAAGTGAAGAAAACGCCAAAAAAAGTGCACAGATAAGTCAATTAGAAAATGAACTTCAGAAAAGAGAAAAAAATCTGCAAGATCAAGCTTTAGAAGAATCTAAGAGCGATGAACTTCTTGATGAATTAACTATATGGAAAGATAAATATGCAAAATTAGAATCAGAAATACAAGAAGAAAGAGATGAATTAATAAAGTTGCAGTCCGAAATTGAAAAGCTGTTGGCTAACCATGAATTACTGCAAAATCAAAATATTGAGTTCCGTCAAATTGTTACTGATTTGGAATCAGAGAATGCTATCATGCATGAAAAAGTTTTTATAAGCAACAAAATGAAAACAAACTGTTTACGACTTGCAAATGAAGTTAAGGAAATGAAGAAACTTATTTGCTTATTTTCAACTGAGGCAAAATCTTTGCAAACTATTAATAAAGAAGCATTTATTTCTCTTACTAAGGAAATAAATTATGCCCTAAACAATATATCATACAGTGAATGTAACTCCAATACTAATAAAGTAAATCAATTAAAGCTGGAAAATGCTATGTTGCAAAAAGAATTAAAAATAGGTACTGAAAAATATGAAAGTCTTGCAACAGAACTAAATGTTTTACGGGACGAAAATAATAATTTGAAATCAACGATCAGTGAATTTGAAGTAGAGAAAAATATAATAGATGAAGAATTGAAAAATATAACCGATCGCTATGAGGCTGCTATGAATGAATTAAATTCTGTTAAAGAAGAAAACGAAAATTTACGTTATAAGATTAGTGAATATGAAAACAATTTTCAGAATTTACAAATAGCCATGGAATTTGAACAAAAACAACATTTAGATTCAAAAGAAAAGTTGAATACATTAGAAAACGAGAACCAGACATTAACAGAAAAACATTCAGATTTAATAGAAAAACTAAAATCATTAGAAGGCGAGAAACATGCTTTAACAGAAAAACATTCAAATTTAATAGAAATGCTAAAATCGTTAGAAGATAAGAAACAAACATTAACAGAAAATCATTCAGATTTAATAAAAAAGCTAAAATCGTTAGAAGACGAGAAACAAACATTAACAGAAAAACACTCAGATTTAATAGAAAAGCTAAAATCGTTAGAAGGAGAGAAACATGCTTTATCAGAAAAACATTCCAATTGTATAGAAACGCTGAAATCATTACAAAACGAGAAAGAAGCTTTAACAGAAAAACATTTAGATATTAATGAAAAACTACAATTGCTAGAAAACGAGAAACAAACTTTAACTGGCAAACTCGAATACTTAACAATTGAAAACAATAAAAGCAAGCAGGAATTTGATTCATTTAAAGATATTCATAGTAAAACTCTGGAAGAGCTTGGTGGCTTGAAAAAGGAATACAATAATTTAATGGCTCAGACAGAAGAACTGGATAAAAAAATTGCTTGCTTTGATAAAATGCAAGAGGATCATAAAATAATAACTCTAGAAAATGTATCTTTAAGGAGTCAAGCCGAAAGCATTGCTGAGAGCTATAAAAAACTGGAAACTGAAATCAATGACCTACGAGAATCACAAGCCGTAATAGAATCAGAAAAAAATCATTTGAACGAAGTAATAGAAAAATTAGAGAAGAGTTCGTTTAAAAACACTCAAAATAATAATAGTCAAACAGATGACACACTAGCATCTGAACAAAATTTAAGCGAAGTTACTCAAATAAAAGTTATTGAGACAGAGAGAACTAATATACAGGCAAGCAGTGGCACAGATAGTGAACTTTCAAACCAATACAAATTATTAAAAACTGATTATGAAACATTGAAAGAAGAAAACAGACGTTTAAAGTCGGATATTGAAGGCCTACAAACATATTTGACAAAAATATCAAAAGAAAACAGTATTTTGAATGACAAACTCAGGGAGCTAATAGCAAATGAGCATTCTACTGATAACAATGATATTTCGAGTGATTTAACAGAACTTAAAAATGAAGTTCATAAGAGGAAAGAGAAAATTGATGATCTTTTAAGAGAAAACATGTTATTAGTAGAGGAAAATTTGGAGCTCAAAGATCAATTACAAACCCAAAATGACCCTAATCCAGAAATAAATGCATTGAATGACAATGAAAAAGATAATAATTCAATAAGGGAAAAGTACAATAATATGTTACAAGTCAACAGTACATTAGAGAAGCGATTGAATGATGTTGAACAAATGAACAAATCTGTTAATGGAAACATGTTAGAAATGCAGGAAAAGAACGAGAAATTAAGATTATCTAATGAAAAACTTGAACGGCGTCTTGATGAAGCGCTCGTTAGTCTAAGACATTTGCATTCACTACAAGAAAACACTGAGCTTGAATATTTACGAAATATATTGTATGAGTATCTTACAGGCTCGGGACTACATTCCGTTACATTAGCTAAAGTGTTATCAGCCATAGTGAAGTTTGACGACATGCAAACAAAGTTGGTTTTGCAGAAAGAAAAAGAAAGACAAGGATTCGTAAGTACATTATTTTTCAGTAATAACTCTTTGTATTGTATCCACATATTATTCATTGTGATTGCTTGAACAGGCCGTGAACATTTAAGTATACTCGGGGCAAACTTTCTCTCACTAGTGGCAATAAGTATATATTGAGGGAAATGTGTACAATGTGTCCGGTTTCGATCCGTACAAACTTAAAAGGGAGTAGCGTCCTGAAGTATAATATGTATCAAAGTTCGTTGATATAGATTTAACCAAGAAGAATGACACAAGTTTCCGAAAGAGAAAACTGTCCCTAAGTGTCTGTAACTCATATTTGCATTAATATTAAAAAGCCAGCACAGCTAACCCGCAGAGCGAGATTAAAAATTTCGAAAACAGTGCCCGGAACGTAATAACGAACTTTTAATTTGTGCATTTATTGATTAAATTTAAAACAGAATTTCGTTATTCATGCCGATGATGAATTTTCGTTACATACATATCTTTATCTTTACATATAATAAAATCGTAGAGCTGTCATTCCTGTACATTGAATATTTTTTTCTTTTTGTATTTTTTTCGAGATAAGGGATCGATTCTGATGCCAAATCAACTTTTTTTTTCTTTCGAAATTTTTTATGTTTTTTCGATTTGATCTATCTCCGAAACTACTGTAAAGTTGTCGATCAAATTTTCCTCAAATATTCCTAATAATATGCTTCTGTTGATAGGCTATGTATCATTACGCTATTTTTCCTGGGAGATAAGCAATTTTAAATTTTGTTGTTTTTATCTGTTTGTTTTTAGTTGGAAGCTAAACCACTGGATATTATTTAGTCAATTTTTCCCCAAATATTCCTTAAACTGCTCTTCTATTAGTAGGATATGTATAATTACGCTATTCCCTTTGCGGGGTTAGCAATTTTATAATATGTTGATTTTCAGTCATTGTTGACATTTGTATAAGAACCGCTATTTGAAAACACTGTCAACGTACTAGCCAGTCTGGATGGTATCCTGCTTGACTTTCGTGCAAGGGGTCTCTGGATCAAATCTCGCTGTTTCTTTTTTTCACTTTTTGAATTTTCTTATATTTGTCCTGAGAGTTTCAAATAATTAAAAAAAATGTGTATACTTTTATTTCAATATTATTCGCGATTTTAAATTATTACTATTTTTTTTTCAATAGTTTTCTAGGATATAAATCTACACTGATTTAAATTGTAGGTAGTAAGTTGAATATTTTTTAAAATTGTAATTGTTTCGAGGTGTGGAATTTTAAAGATTAGAAAAAATTGTGTTTATTTATGTTTTGAATTGGTGTTCAAACCAGTGCATAGATTCTGTTTTAAACGACGACAAGTTGTACTCATCGAGTCAGATAGTTAGTTATTTTTTAGGTATCACGCGGAATGCAAGGAAGAAGAGAAATGCTATCGTACGTTCAATTTGCAGCGATACTGTAAATCAACCCAAAAATGATAGTCTAATGTTTAAAATAAACACGGTTCTTTGAAATTAATGTCGCTCAAATAAGGACGTTTCCTATGCAAACTATGTACCTAGATTTAACATTATATTTTGATCTAAACTAATAAAAAAAATGCAAGTATGTTTGTTTTTTACCTTTTCACGCATTACTACCTACTGAATCGATCGTCCCAAAATTTAGCATATACGTTGTCAGGAGTATAGACACGGATATAAGGTATCTTACATCCCGAATAACAGAAGAGAGCTGTTGCCGAGAAAACAATTACGTTCATATTCCAGATGGCGCCACACGATCCGTATTGTTTCTCAAATTCTAAAATAACGCAAGCGAAGCCGCGGGCAAACACTAGTAGGTAATAAAATTGTAACAAATTTTATTTGTTCCAGTTACGACAGCTTGGAATTATCTGATGTCAGGACCAACCAGAAGATGCTTTGTTACATTTTTAAAAGGGTTTATGTAATTTATTTATAATTATAAAAATAATAAGTGTACATTTTTTAGCAGTTCATAATTTTCTTATTTGTAAATTATTGTTATTTCAATAAATTATAATATTATTATGTATATTGAATTAAATATGTTGTAAACTAATCCAGTATTTGTTTATTTAGACCAAATGGGACTCAATAGTTACAAAGGTTACGTAGACAAAAAAACTAACCACCTTTCGGAAACCATGATTTTGTTTTTACCGACTTCAAAAAAAAAGAGGTTTTCAATTCAACCTGTATGTCATATTTCCAGAACTGCCCAGTTTTCGTATATGTTTGTTAGTCTATATCAGCTTCTGAACAAAATGTGCCTTTCAATAGTGTACCAATGTATGTTTTTTTTATGTACGCATATCCCCTGAACAACAAGTCCGATATAAGTAGGTAATTATTTTTTTGTATTATGTATTGTTCAAGTTAGTTAGAGAAGTCGGTTACTTTTTTTAAATTCATTTTTCCACGGGCTTCCCTAAGGTTAAACTGTTTAATAGTTTCTTGTGGTGAATTTTTAGTTAGTTTTTTATTTTATCCTTTTTAACCGACTTCAAAAAAGGAGAAAGTTCCCAATTCCATTTCATTCGATTAAAATAATCAACAAAATCGATTCACCCAGTCGTAAGTTTTCAGGTCAAAAATAAAAAAACCGGCCAAGTGCGTGTCGGGCTACGCACAGAGTAGGGTTCCGTAGTTGCCCATCAAAATACATATGCGAACTAATTAAACTGATTCGCTGAATTTAATTTTAAAAAGAAGATTTTTCAAAATCAGTCCAGGCTTCTTTGAGAAATCGGGGAAAATACATTAAAAAAAGATTTCGACGAATTGAGAACCTCCTAGTTAGTTAAAAATAGTTGATAATAAAAACCTACCTATCCCCAAAACATACCCACTTATTATACCCCGCAACCCCGGCGTGCTTGCAGCGTGACACCGCACGGTAACCCATCGTGGCCAACACGTCATGAGACATGGTATAGGATGTCTGCTCGAAATACTCCTCGCCCTTACCGCAACGAAGGAGGTGGAATGATGCATGAGGAATCGGACACCCTCCACCTGGCCCACGGCAAGAGACGTCGAAAGGCGGTACTAACGCCACTGCCGCTAATGGGTGATTCGCTGTCCGTCTTGGACCAAGCACGTCATGTTCCACGAGTGTCTCAAAGCTGTCAGCTATCTGAAGGGCATAGAGGGCTAAACGCCTGTCCGAGTCGCGGTATTATCCAAAGGGTAACAGTTAACCTGGAAAGCTCCAGAATCTTTTCTGAAAAAAAAGTTAAGATGGCCCAATGGTTTAGCACCTTGTTTCTCATGCATAAGGTGTTCAAACCCAGGCAAGTATCAAATTTATGCCTTTTTAATTCATTTATGTATTTTCTACACTCATCTTAGACAACACTGACATCAGTGACGAAAAACATTGTGAGGAAACCCTGGAATAATAAAGGTGCCAAAAAAATTTTTTTACTGTCGCATGCTAGCAATTTTCAATTATTTTCCTACTAGCTCATGGCACATTTCGATTTACAAAATTAACCCATTCTAATAATAATTAATTTATTAATATGTCCATAAGTTTTCACAGATGAACAAATGGTACAAGTATTTCTAGACATTTGCAAGCTGCACAAGTGCACAGAAATAAAAACCATAACAATTATAATAGCTGATTTTACTGAGAACGGTATTTACATTTGAATTTAGAATAGTTATGTTTGATAAATAATGATGTTTGCACTGGGGTACCAAATATGGCACATCAAGGCATACAAAAACACTACCAAATTAGAATAAAAAATATAGGTATGTAGATAAACTTTTTTAAATCTCATGTGCAAATAAATTCCAAGCACTAACAAATTATGCTGCATAAACCATTTAATCTTTAATTGATTCACTTTCGTTTTCTGATTGATAATCCTCGTCATCATCAGTAAAACTAAAACCATCATCAAGATCAATGTTATCCATTTTCTGCAACATGTCTTCTATTTGTGTTTTTACTTCTGGTGTTAACTTTTGCGGTCCTTCTTCTTGTTTGTTTAAAAGCCTAAAAAAAAGTTTGTCAATTTGTACATTGTTCAGTTCTAATATAAGCAAATTTTAAACAATCCAGTTGTTCCAGAAATAAAATAATTTGAATTAGTGGCAGTCAATCAATGGATGCAAGTGGTAGATTGTTATTAAGAGTGGTGGTCAAAGGGGGATGCCTAATATTGTCTGTGTGGATGATATTGTAAAAGTTGATGAATAAATAAGTGCAAGGTAATCAAAATAATTACTTAGTAGATAGGTATAATTACTGCACAAAGAATTGAGTAGAATTTTAAGGGGCGACCTTTGCCTAGCAGTGAGACAAAATAAATAAATTTTAGTACCTACTTTTGAATTATAAATAATAGAGTTTGACAAGTAACTGAAAATTATCAATTACCGAATAAAGGTGTTTTACAAACCTCATTATTGTTCGACGTTTTCTTTCAGGTAAGTCTTTTAACATTGCTTTCAAATCTGTGTTCTGAGGATCTTCCATAGCTGGTGAGTCTTCACCCTAAAATAAATTGTGAAACTTAGATTATTGATTTATTTATTTTATTGTTGTTGTATGTCATTTTGTCAAAATATGCAACAACAAAGAGAAAATAACATAAACTGGATTACTTTACCTCAACTGGTTTGCAACACTTAGCACATGTTTTCTTGTCTACAGCGCACTTAGTACATAGCATGTGATAAGCATGTTTTACTGTTTTCTGTTCGCAACTCACACACTTGCGAGGTGCAGTCAATGGCTTGTATTTTTTATATTTAATCTTCCATTCAAGTATATCTTTGCAACGTTTGCATACCCCAGTTATCTCCAAAGAATTTAAAAACTTAGTTCTATGACTTTTATCGTGAAGATCATTTTTAAATGCAGTTCTATTTTGATGTTTCTGTGGTCGCCTTCTTATACTGCTTCCCTTTGAAGTACTCATATTTGCAGTGTAATAAATTAAAAGCGTATTGCTTTCAATAGCTTTTCATTGCGTTTAACACAACACAACACTGGTTAAAGGATAGATGGGTAAATTATAGGTTAGATTTTTCGAGTTGTTGACTGCTGTAGACACTGACAATAGTGACTGACAGTGTTCAACTTTGACACTTGACAATACTACTGTCAGTTTGACATTTTAGCATTCAAGTTTTGTCTATGGTTTAATATCGCGCACACAAGGAGTTTAAAATATAGGGAGCGAAGGTTTGTAACATGCATTAGAACCGTGCCTCATTTTTGAAGTGAAAACTTCTTTAGCGGCGTTGTACACTTTTTCTGTAATGGGTAAAAAATTTAAAACTCGCGTCAGGGTCACGTGACCAAAACTCGCGTCAGGGTCACGTGACCCTGATCGAAAATGAGTAAGACGTCATTCAAATTAAAAATAAAACATAGTAACAAAAAAGTTTTCACTTCTACCGGCACTCCTGGAGTGCAACCTTTTTTTAGAAAGACAGGCACCAAAAACGCAGTTTTTTCTCCTTCTGGCATTGATAAATGTTTACACAAAATGAGAACATTACCAACTTTTAGATAGGTACTTATTGAGTGAAAGTATTTTTTTAGATGCATACTAGTACGTATATAGTGTGTCAGGGCACGAGTTAGCGATATTGAAGGGAATATTCCAGGCTCATTTTCTTAGAAAAAATGCTTTATAAAAATTCTTACTCCAATACTTCGGTAATGGTACCCATTTTAATTTTTTGATCTGTTGAACTTGGGTGTGTACAATAAAATGTAAATATCTTTGAATCCAAGAGACCTACATTCATGCAAATGACTTTATTGCAAAGTTAAACGTTTAGGCGTATAAAAAAAATACGAAAGTTCTCTAAATAAAATGTAAAAATAACCAAAAAACATGGGCAAACATGAAATTGTACACAAAAATGACTGAATATTTTCACATTTATTTACTCTAGGTCTAGCTCGATAAGTACCCCTAAATTTTGCAAGGGCTTTTGCAATAAATTGAAAGTGTTGAGTCAGGCTATAAAATGGTATCAAAATTATCACTCTACGTTAAGTATCTTAGGAGTTATTCTCACTTGAACATCACCCTTTCATTTTCTTTTTTTCAGTTTTCATAGTACCAAATGACAGGTATATATACGTCATCGAACAAGAAGAAAATCATCAAAAACGGTTCACTCAGTCGTAAGATATAACTATGAGGTAACAAAGATTAAAAAACATTCGAAATGAGAAACTCTTCCTTTTTTGGTTGAATAAAAAACGGAGTTCAAAACATTATCTGTCCATATTTATGGAAATAAATACGCATTTCATAATACTATAAGTATAAGTGTGACACTTATAATATACTATCCTCAAAATACTGTATCATGGACATACTATTAGAAAGAAATAGAATGCATTGTAAGGTGCTTTTCATTCATTTCAAGGTCACCGATTTGGGTTGGTTTTTCTAGTAAGAAGCACGCGCTCCCTATTTTTTATTTCACGCACAGAACGGCTGCGTCGCCGCGTCGCGGCCTATTGAATGGGTCCTTGGTCCTTGCTTTCGTAGATCCTCTCTACCACTCTCTACAAAGTTTGTGCGTAGATTCTATGTGGACGACATCTAGTCTGTGTGGACGACCCACTGAACCGAACGCTAATGATTGTTCGTTGGAGTTTGCTGCCGGGCGATCGGAACCATCGATTGAAATTGAAATCTATGTGAACTGTAAATGATAGTGTTCGTTGACCCGCCGCCGCCGCGCCCCGGTGCGATGAGTTTACGTGACCACTAATCTTTCTCCATTTAATTGTTGGCATAGAAGCCTAGAAGCCATGACTGAAAAATAAAAAAAAATTGTCATTGACAACTGTCATTGTCAGTGTCAGTCAATAATTGTCAAAATGGAATGGCTAGTTTGGTGACCGATGAAAATCGTTGATTTTTTACGAGATGCGTGATTGAAGAGAATAATACTTAAGAAATATTCAAGTACTAATAAGTACAACTTAAACAATTTATTTCGGAGCCCACAGGTACTGAAGAACTCAGCGGTCTTATTAACTCCCTCAACCACAACCCCCTGAAAAATCTTATATAAAATCCTATTTGTTTCACTGTAAAATATGAACATACCTACTCGAAAACTGGTACAAATTGCTGCATGGGGAGGTTTAGTTGTCGGAGGTACAGGATTTTATTTACAGAACCGAATTATCGATAGGGTGAGAGGTTATGATTACTATAGAAATGCGTTGAAACAGTTGCGAACTCACTCTGGTGCCGTCCACTATTTAGGAGAGCCGATCAAAGACAAGCGGTTTAAGCTGTCTGATACTGTAAATAACTATTCTGATGGAGAGGCAGCTCGATTTAAAATACCTGTGTCTGGACCTAAAGATCGAGGGACCTACTATTTTTGGGCTGAAAGAGATAGTGAAGAATGGAAAATAGTTAGAGCAGAATTAGAGTTGAAATCTAAGCAAGATGCGAGACTTGTTATTGTGAAATAGAAACTAGTGTGAATAATGTAATAAATTATTTAAGATACAGAATAAATAATCTTAAAAAAAATGTCATTTTGTGCTTATAAATCTCTTGTAGTTTTAACTTATTACAATTATTATTGAACTTGCTTTTAGTATTTATAATCCATGTTTGATAGAATGAACTGTGTTATTGTTACTTGTATGTTTGTCTAATAATATGGTAGGACCTACCTCCTACTGCAATGTACATACATGACCACATGTGCTCTGTTGTGTGTCACACTGGGGGCTTTCTATTAATTTTAAATTAATTGGCAAATCTTTATAATTGTATGATGTTGTTCATTTAGATTTTTTGAACATATTTTCACATATTCACACTATTGTATAAATTTTTTTCTATGTTTTTAAAATTACTTTTCAGATAATTGCAAGCTTACAATGTTTGTTGGGTCTAAAAAAGAAATATTCCACTATCATAACACTTTACTGTGTCTTGTAAGAGGTATGCAAGGCCAAAATATAACAGTGGACCTACGTAATAGTGATTCCTATATCTGTGGGCATGTAGACAGTGTGGATGGGTAAGAATTACATAACCAGCAATATTGTGCTCATAAACTGTAACAGAATAAAAAATAAAAGGCACTCAAATCCCACGTTATATTGTTTTTGTTACAGTTACATGAACATTACTTTTTCCAATGCCGTATATTGTGATCCTCAAGGAAATGAATATTATTTTGAGAGTTTGTTTTTACAAGCCCGTAACATTAGATATGTACATATCCCTGAAACTGTGAGTATCAATCCAATTGCATACAATATTGGTACCTTTAAAAGGTTATGTACATTTATAACATTTTGAGTAATTTTATTTCTAGACATCCATAATAACACAAATTAAAAATGAATTACATGGAAATAAAAAGCCCCGTGATGACAAGAAAGATGTCAAATCTTCCAGAAAAGTGAAAAAGGCAGTTAGGATGCACATGGAAACTGTTGCTTCTCTGAAAATAAAAGATTAATGCTAAATTGTAACTTGTCATTCTTGTTGCCTAACCTTTCCCATCAGTCAGCTCCCATTATGGGATCACTATTTACCGTATATCCGATCAAACAACTCTCCATTAGAATATCTATATATTACTGCTTATGCGAAAACAGATAATTAATTATGAAGCCATGATACACGAACATCTAAATTAAAACAAAATTCAATATACAAACATTTATTTTACCTATGAACAATCTTGTAATTTGCCTTAAAATTATAATAATTCAACTTATTTATAGAGATCTGCCTGGTCATATGACTTTTTTGGATGCTTGTCCATTTTAAATGTGCCTGAACACACTTTGCGTCACATCTTGAATTGATTCATAATACTTCTACTGTATCATCTTTTAAGAATAACAATAATGTACTGTCAGGCAAGATTCTGTACACAGCAGCTCAATCTTTTGGAATAGAGACATAGATGAATAGCAATCAGTAGAGCATTCAGTAATTGTATTTATAGACCATGTATGGTTATATGGGTTATTATAAACATAATCTACATTATTTTATTTAATTACTTCTGATTTTCATTTGCAGAATAATTTTCACATTCTTTAGAAGTATTATTCTGGTTTTCGTTTGAAATTATTCCATCGTCGTTAATTAACATTGGATGTATGCATGTGCCGTCATTTGCCTCGTCTTTTACATTTTGTAATTTGTTCTCATTATTGAAAGTCATATTGGTGTCGTGATCGATGACGGCGGAATAAGGAGGAGGCGCGGGCGCCTCGTTGTGACCGGCTGCTTTACGTACACCGTTGTCAGAAAAAGAAGACAGAAAGAACTTCTGTTTTTCATAATTAAAACTGTTAATTTTCAATGTCTGCTGAGCAAACAATTCATTCTTCGTTGTTTGGTCATTCTCAAAGATTTCTGGACTATTAGCATAGCCTTGAGCATAATTATTGATGATTAAGTTTTTAAAATCATAGTTTTCTTGTTTTGCTGATTGTAAATTATCATTTTTTGGCATTTTGAAGGCGACATCTAGTTGTCTATTGACGACATAGTTCTCCTTTGTTTGCGACACAGTTTGTATGACATTGGTACTTTGTTTTTTCTGTACGATTACAACTTGCTTGAACGAAGGTTTCATAGACCTGTGGTTCATAGGTTTTTGGAATACGACATCATTATCCTTATAGGGTATTATATCTGGTGTAGCCGACGGTTGATCAGGTGCTTGGCTGCACAGGAAGTTGGACTGGTTGATGCTGGTTATGATTGAATTCGGGCTCGGGGATGATTGCATCACGTTTGGTCGTTGTACAGCGTTAGGATTCAATGTACCTAAACAAAAATATTAAAAGCATTACATAATAGCATTGTAGGTCGTGGGCTCGAACCTCAGCAGGAGCATTACTTTGTAACCAGCATGTCCTAGAACCAAAAAATCGAAGACATGTGACATCTACCAACACGCACTGGGCCCGCATGGTGGATTATGTTATGGCCCACTCCCTCTCACAGAGAGGAGGCCTGTGTCCTAGCAGTGGGAATATTATGCTGATGATGATGATTACATAATTACTTACTACCACTCACTACAATAACTTCTTGGACTCGAAGTCAGCGGCTAGCGGGGGGTCCCCACTCACCATTAGAGTGCGGCGTGTTAACGAGCGGCAGCTCTTTAGCTTCGAGTCCGATTTGTGGGAACGAAGTTCCTTATCGCGCGTTATGAAAGGGGGGCTGGACGGAAAAAAATCTTAAAAGTTGTCACGACACTTTTTCCGACTGCGCGACGCAAAAGGAGGGTAATGTGTTTATTACCATGGAATGGAATGGAATGGAGTGGACTGGACCGGACCGGACCGGACTGGACTGGAGTGGAGTCGCGACGATTATTTTTGTTCAGTGTATACAGTAACTTCGTTCCATCCGGGTGTCCCTTGATACCTCTCAAGTTTTTTTTAGTTTCTTCTTCTTTTTAGCTTATAAGATTATTAAAATGTATAACTTTTTAGATTTTGTATGACATGTGTTTTACGTCTGCATTTGCATTGGCTAAATATCCAGACACCATGTTGAAATGTATTTCCTTGCTCTTCGTTGAAATCTTTCTCTCTCGCAAAAACCTTACAATTCATAATCGAAAACATTCTAACGTTTCTTGTTAATGTTCGCCATTATAATTGTGCAATCAGTATGTAGTACGTTATACCCCTGCAGATACTTGTGCACAAATTCGTGCATGCGGGACAGTACCTTTTTTTTTTTAAACACGCTACAATCTAGAGACTTGTTTGCCATCTAACTTGAAAATAACCTTGCATGACGTAAGTAGAATTGTACCGTCAACGTCAAATGGTTACTACGAGTACAATGTGACATCATTGATCAAAGTTCATGCGTGGAATAGCCATCACACGAGGATCCGATAACAGCTGTCTAGGTCCGTAATTTCCCCAGACACTCGAGAAAAAACACAATTTACTCTCGAGATGATGAACAAGTAAGTAGTTTTAGCCTTATTTGAATTGTTAAGTCGATTTACCTTGTGGTTTGTATTTCGCTAACTGCGCGTACACTTGTTTGATGCGTTCGATGTTGACCTGTGACGCTTTCGCGTGGTCTACCATGGGCATGGGGTAGTCGCGCCCGATGATGCAGCGCGCCGCCTGCTGCACCGACTCAGGAGCCACCCACGGCTCGTGGATGTACCGCGTTGGCATATTCTTCAATGCCGGAATGTATCTCCTGTTAACAAAATCGTACAATCGTAACGAATCATCGCTAACACATGCATTGAAATAGGAAAGTTATGCATTTGGGTCTTGAACATGTTTCGCAATTAAGGCGTAAAGATACAAGAATGCAGCATACGTCAAAGATCATGCTAGCATCACTGATGAATCACCCACAATGCGTCACAACCTCGACAATCATTATGCAACATAATCATATCAGAAACAATAATATTTCCGTACACATACTAGTTGTGTAGGTACTTCTTATATTAACAATAACAGCCATAATTTTTTGCGTTTAGAAATCAAAACCCCGAGATCGACCAAAAGGAGCTGAAGAATGGGTGTGAAACCACGGGTAACAGCTGCTAGTATTCAATAAAATACCATGATCATCTGTGTACTTATGGCGGCTCTACATTAGTGCCGTGAACCCCCGTGAACAGGCGCGAACGAGAATGTGGATGGTTTTCGCGGGGTTCACACGTGTTTGCGCCTGTTCCCCGATCAGTGTCGGTATTGTGCCGAGAATTCGCGGCGAGAATTCACGGCACTAATGTGGAGCTATAGCTATTATACTTGCAGGTACCAATATTAATCAAGAAGGCAAACGCGCAACTAAGCACAAAACTTTGTTGTTAATCTATAATTAAAATGATTGACTATGCCATAACTTACATTCTTCATGGTCGTATAAATAATAATAATCTTACTTAAATTGACATACCTTATAAAATCACCATTAGGATCAGTTTTGCGCCCGAAACGGACCGGGCAATAGCAGTGGAAAAATTGCTGGAAAAATGATGAGCACGATAGCCACATCCACATGCCCGCATTGACAGACCAGTCGGCGTCGAGAAGCAATTCGTCGAACACCTGAAGAACGGGGACTCTCCAAAAATTAATACTTGTCCATGGTCACACAAAACGTGATTCGACTGGATCGCAAATAGCCACCTATAGATGATTGAAATGAGTAAACCATCTTTGTATTTCTCTGGGTTTGTACCCGGATAGAAAATACAAAAACTGTAAATAAAATGTGCAGTAAAACAAGAACTGTTCTTGTAGTGGAATGTATTTCAACATGAAAAACATTTGAGCTGCAATATAAATAAGTTAGAGATCAAAATGAATGCGTGGGCACTAAACTACAAAATAACACAAGCTCTCCTTGCCTTCATTCCTTCTTCCCATGAGATCCACAAGTCGCCTCTAGTTAGGAAGCATGCCACTGCATGCCTGGCTAAGTGGTGGATCCAGCCTTCTTCTCTTAATTGTATCATTATTGCATCTATCCAAGGAAATCCAGATTGGCCCTGGAACATATAAATAATTACCTATATAGTTTTTCAAGAAGGCGTAACATTATTTTTCAAAATGAAAGTCATTTTGTACATTGTATAATAGTTTCGATCGGGTACATACACTAGCCCATTTCGCTAATGCTTCTTGATTTTTTTCCCATGGTATTTGGACGCATATGGGATTTCCTTCCATACGGTCAAAATTAGGATTGCGTGTTGCAGCACAGTAGAAAAATTCCCTCCACAGTATTTGCCCATGAAGAGACAGCGGTGGTCTTACTCGTTTAACTCTTTTGTACAATTCCGTCAGCTGGTAGTAAAATAATCTTGTTGATAAACAACCAAACCTGTAAGAAGGGTTTTTATTAATCATCATTATTTCATTAAATAGGTGAAAATTCACATATGTAATTATGTTTATTTTTCAATTGACATCACCAATTTACAAAAATAGTTAATGGGATATAGGTGCCCATTAAAATTATTTAAAAAAAAGTAATTTACCTTAAGTAGGGCGATAAGCCTGTTTGGCTTGCCAATAGTGACTGTGGTGTCATTTTTGGTCGCCCGAAAGAAGCTACCCAAGCTTTTCTTTCCAGATGTCTTTCTAACCTAGCTAAAGCTTCACTTTCCCCTCCGATCCAAACGGGAGGTTTTAAACCCTCAGTCTCGAATCCTGGATTAATTAAATATATTTTATTAGGCATTCATAATTTTATTCATACACATGTAGGTAACCGAATTTGACGTAACTTACCAAGTTCTTCGAGGGTGGGTACGCCAAACCGATCATCATGGTCATCAGTTACTGGCGTGGTGGCGCCGTTCAGTGTTTTGGCTGATATCGGCGCCTCCGCTGGTGGAGGTGGAGGCATGCTGGCGATCAATGCCTGGAACTGGTGGTACGTGAGAGGCGCTTTACCACCGTTTCGTTCTATTATTCTGTAAAAAATATTGGGCGTAAAATTATTTACGACTCTAATTAATTCCACACGGAAAAGAAACATCACATTTTAGAATACTTACTGATCTAATTTGTATAATGTGTGAGAAACACGAGATGTGACGGTAATGCCGACTTCGCGACATTTTGACATAATATTGTGGTCTCGCACGCGGCCGTAGGGCTCGGGATCCTCCTCGAAGGACAACGCGGTGGTTCCCCATTCCCGAAATAATTTCGGCAATGCATCGGCGGGTTGCCCTCGCACCACGAACAGCCGGGAGTTAAGTTTTCGCAAGCTGCTATCTAAGTCTTCCAAACATTGCAGCAGAAACCTGTCGAGATAAGTTTATCGATTGATTAAATAAAACTCTATAATATCGAGCGTAACAACCTCCTACATAATGCGCGCAGTATGTCCTACTTATATCGCCTGCGTGTGCGTGGGCTGTGACTCTAAACATCTCGTGAACAGATCAAATCAATATTACATGCTTTTTTTCGCAGGAAAAGATTATAACTCAAAGTTTTCACATTCATAGTTTTACCTCCATTTGTTGATGCCAACATTAGAAGAGCTGGCGAACCAAGGATCGATAATAAATACACATCTGAACGTCGCTGCGTCCACGAGGCCATCCTTTAACGCTGGGTTATCATGGAGGCGCAGGCCTTTTCGAAACCAGTGCACGATGTGCTTCCCGCCAGGCCGGCGAGCGGCAGGCGAGGCGTGAGGAGCGGCAGGCGAGGCGTGAGGCGCGGCCGCAGCGGCGGGAGGCGCGCGCGCTCGTACGGTCGGAGCCGGCAGAGTCTCGGCAGAAGCTGACATCTTCATGTATTTACACACATTGCGCCTGGTGTGGAATAAGTTACTCTGGATATCTGGAATCGGGTTATCAAATGCACTATAGAGTAAATGCAACAAATCCCTCGTACTTACAATTAGAGCAATGCACATGTTTCATGTTCTTTCCATTTTGTGAGTAGGTACGTCCTTAGCAATTGTTAGTAGTACTTATAGTAAGGTTTATAATTTTTTCATTAGTTAATTGATTGTTTAGTTATTAGAACCTACCTTTAAAAGCAGTAATAGTGGGATCTTGCAGTTAAGTATCTGGTATTTAAAGTACCTGTAGCGATACAAGGTTGATAGATGAAGGGGAAAGGAATTTCCCAAAACGTTGTATTAAGATTACCATGAATTCTTATTTATTACGTATAGGTAAGTAAGGAGGTTTAGCTAACTTACATTTAAGCGATTCAAATAGTCTTGAATGATTGTAACATGATAGATGTTATTTAATTACCTACTTATTATTATGTTTTGCTGACATAATACCTAGCTGTTACGTAATTTAATGTTGTTTTTGTTTCCTACATTTTGCTGAGGGTGCACACACATATTTCTTAAGTACTTGTAGATATCGTGATTCGTCATAAAAAATATTGAATAATTTATTTAGAATAAAGAATTTCTACTGTGCTGTTGATTCCGCAGTTAATTAAACGAATGTCTAAACTAATCAGCTGTTCTTTTTAGCATCCCTTTTAAATCATAGGTGACAGTTCTTTCTTTAGCTTGACTTTTAACTCTGCTTTAAACTCCCCATGACCTAACTGTGACTTATTTATGTCGTGAACCCAACATGAAGGATAAGGCCGTGAAGTAGTATAATTATTATAAAGATGAATTTTAAGTGAGCTATTTTTGAAAGTGACCTTTCGTCATCGTGCCGACAAGGAAATGACCAAGGCACCTAGCAATCCACCACACAAACCAAACCAAATTTCAGAGCGGTCACCGTGTATAGATACTAGCAAGTCGCTAGATTGAAAGCCACTAAGATCTAGGCGCTAAGCAAGCTCACCTTAAGCCTGTGCAGACATAGCCTGAAGAGTTTCTGATCCTCTCAAGTTTCTACTTAGGTACTACCTAAATAAAATTGGTAATTATTACCTAAACAAAATGAAGACACTAACACTAACACGAAAGCTAATAATAACTGTTTATTTTTACAACTTATTTCGATTTTCCTCATTAAACAAAACGAATTTTACGTAAAAAATTAGTCATAATTAGAAGTTAAATATGTTTTGTGGTGGGAGTTGCGAAATATGGCGACTGGAAACATGGTAACCGGTAAAAAGTTTGAAGACATTTTGCGAAACACAAAATTCATTAAGAAAGCTTACAAGTTCACGCTGATGTCGTAACGTTAAATTGAAAAGTTCCATTCAACAATCGTTTTTTTTCCACGAACTGTTTATAAGAATATCTTGAATTTATGAAGGGTATAGGTACTTTGAAGGAAATTTAGTTTATAAATAAATAGCACCCCGCCCACAGCCCCACAGTAGGTACCCACGGGTTTGCGAAGCCGGAGGGTAGAGCATTATACTTACTTACTTACTTACTAATTATTATAAATTTTTACACAATTGGAGAGATGTTACCGGTACAATAGATAATTTATCGGGGAACAGTTCGTGTATTTTTTTTTTGTCTATTATTTTACCTGCGCGGTGCACTGTTCATAAAATTAATGTACAGTCGACAAAGTGGAATCATGACCCATTTTGACAATAAATCGTTTGAATCTGTCAAATTGACAAAGATCAAAGTCGTTACCATGGATATGTATGTTTACGCGAATGTGGACCTAATTGTATTTGAATCTCTGTAGGAAAATAAGCTTATGGTGGGTCATAATTCCACTGGGTCGATTGTACATACCTATTATTTATTATACATTTATTATGTCTAGAGTTACCAACAAGGTTGGTGGTATGAAGTTAGTATCGAACAATCTTCTGCCGATGAACTATCTATTTATTAGTTACTTTAAGAAATTTCTAGTACCGCATCTCCTTCTCCCAATAATGCCTGGTAGATTATTTATATTTCCGATACGCATAGATAATAATAATTACGACAGGTTCATATTTCTGAATTTTTTTTTTGTATACTAATATTCTATTGCTGAAGAGTTTGTTTTGTTGAACGCGCTAATCCCAGGAACTAGGTACTGGTTCCAATTTAAAAATATTTTTCGTTAGGACGTTTAATTAAGAATCGAAGAAGACAACACGCTACAACGTTAGAAGGCGAGCAGCGGGGTGAAACCGCGGGGAACAGCTAGTCACAGTATAAATGGAAGCAATATCCATCAGTTATTTAATAACATTTCATTTTACTAATCAGACGGACGCGACGGGACAACGCCCGGCTGAAAACTATTCCAGCCCTAGTCCTACCCTATTCCGATTAATCCTACGGCCGTCAAAGCCACGTGAAGTAACTAAAATAGAAAACTTTTCAACCCGTCATCGCTCGGAAAGGTCTAAAGTTCGCGAAGGTTGCAACGACCTACCTATACCTATATTTTACATTATTGTTGTCCGTAGTAACAATTATGTTGCCGTTCAAAATGTGAAGACCCCTCCGCAACCACGAAGCGGCAGGTGGTTATGGGTGTGCATCACGATGTGGTGGAGATGGGATATACCCCGCTAACCAAATGGAAAGTTAGAGAACTGGCGCAAACCTGCAGTGCTATTCTCTGATGGCGTGGACGCAGCAAGCCATACTGGGACTAAAGTGCGCCATTCACTAAGCTATTGACAGCGATACTACCCAATCTTGCAGCGCGAGCGTTGAGCGCTCGCAATCTGAAAAGCCGTCTCGTCGAAGAGTGCATAGTACAGTCTAGCAATGAGATTTCTAATACAAAATGATAATTAGTTGTAGTACTTACTACCGAAGTCTGCCAGGATTTATAACAAAGCAAGGAGCTTCACGGGCGCTTCCACTGGGCTCTTATAAGTCCCATATAGATTTCCTAGCGTCCGTATGTTACGTTCCGGTGACCTCTTCGGAAAAACTGAAGGTTTTGCCTCTGCGATTATAGACGAAATTATCTTGACGAATATCTGCTGGAGACATTGGCACCTACCGAACGACCGAAACAGTTCTCGTGAAAGGAAATCCAAGAGTGTCGACGGAAAACTTTCAAGGGTCTCTTTAGGCAGTTGAATCAAAGATCTGATTCAGAAAGCAAGACACCTCGACACGGTTCTCATTTTGGGGAGTTTCTTGGCTCTATCGCCCTACCGGTGGCATTGCATCTGCTCACACAACGGTAGAACACTTTTTTTTAATGTTCTTTTAAGAAAATAATATGTTAAGTATGTGATTGATTAAATTTCATAATCCATAGTTGGTTGAATGCGGTATATCTGAGCTGGATTGAAATAAGGCTTATCCAGATTTAAAACTGTAATGTCACCCATTTCTAAACATACAAAAACACTAGGTAGGTATGGTGCGTAGCCACCTAGGTAAATGAAAAACGTTGGGAAACACGTTATTTGTGCGTGAGAAGAGACACACGTCATTTGCATAACTAGGCTTTACGAGAGTCCGTACTCAACAGACAGGTACCTGTATCTTTGATAAATTATATAACTTCCTGAACGTCAATAACTGCTGCGCGACCTTTTAGTAAATAAAACAATATTGTTTTGTTGATATCTCGTTCTGTACATTTATAAATGCATGCGGCAAACGCATTGTTTTTATCGCGGCACTTGTTACCATGTGAACCAATATTTTATATCTACGCATTTACTTGCGATATCAAAAGAAAGATAACGGAGCCATTTATGCAAGCAGATGGGAACTGTTCTAGTTGTATTAATTTATGTAGGTCAACAAGAAAAATATGGTTTATCACAGTACTTATAGGTATTTTTAAAAGAATTGCATAGGTATTTTATGTTTTTTTTTTTTGGATTTTCCTTACTAAAATGATGTACTTAATTATTTTATTATATTTTTGGCTACTACTCAGATATATATTATCTGAGAGTTACTAGACATATTTAAGGTAACTATAATAATTACTAGGGACTGGATTGTCAATGCATATTCTCTTATGCATTGCATATTATGGCTACTTTTTCAGTTATTGTATATTTTACATAGTGATATATTGCATTTTTTGTGCATATTTTCTTTCAAATAAACTATATTTGACTAGAAAAATGCAAAAATGTGTCAGTTACAATGGAAGTGAGGTCGCTTGCAAATTAATGTAGAACAAAAGCTTTCAGTTTTAGTACTATGATTAGTATTTCAATGAAAAATAATGTTCACATGTTACATGTTCTAATTTTACGTAAATCAATGGAAATAAGCATAGGTAAAATATATGATATTGTATTGTATAATGGGCTGGTATCCGCAACTCCACGTCAAATGCGCGTATTTTGCGTGAAATATATGATATAAAATTATAAGTTTATTATAAGAAATATGCTACTGCAGTTAACAATTTGGTAGCTCCGTTTCTTTATCATACAATTCTAGTTTGTGTTCGCTATTGATGCAAAAAGGTTTAAGGTAACTAAGTAAGGGCCAAAAAAGAACATTCGGTTTTATAAGAATTCATGGTAATAATTACTGCATTTCTGTTATGCATTATATGTAAATTACACATTAGAATAGATAGATTGAGGATATTTTTATATGTATAAAAAAAGGACAGATTAACATCCTCCCAGATAATTAACATTCAGATACAAATCACAATGGATTTATTAGATACATGATTTTTATTGTGGCATTTATATGAATGGAAGTAAATGAAATTCATATCAGATGGTAATATAGTACAATCAAATAAACATACTTACAATGTTGTTCCAGATTAATTTAGAAAATTGGGACTCACCAGTTTTGTTTTTTTTTTTTTGCCAACTATAACATGCCACAGTAAATTACTTTTGAATTTATATTACTATGCTGAAATATGTGGAAAAGTATCTTTATTTTCACAATAAACAAGTTATAATTAATAATAGCATGAAAATAAATAAGCACATTATTATAATTACTACTTTATCATGAAAAATACATTTAAATGTACTAACATACAAACTGTGTAATAGTATATTACCATAAAAGAAAACATTTCATACAAAAAATAATTGAATGACACTCACCCCGATCAATTTCCATAAATTTATTGCAGGTCACAGTCCAGTAAGTTATTGTTACACAAAACAAAACTTCTTACAATTCAATCACAGGTTGATTACTTCTTTGTAATCAAAGTAGCTTTTCCAAAATGCAACTTATCAATACCACTGTGCACAGAACAGAATTGTATTATTTAGTCCAACTGAAACGTATCCAAATCAATTATTGTCTTACTTTAGTAAGTAGTAAAGATAATTATTACAAGTGCAACTGGATTCCACCCCTTCTAGAACTGTTTAAATCTATTACGTTGATCTATGGGAGGAGGTAATCACAAAAGTGGCGTACAAAACTAGAGTGAATTACGAGAAATATAGAAATGTCAGATCCATCCACGCCACTTGCAACGTGACCACAACGTGACCTAAATGTTTGTAATAAACACACATACACACAACTTTGTTTTACTATTAAAACGTCATATACGTGAATACAGGGTAAACAAAAATACCTTTTCGGTATAGAGTCTGTAGATGTCAGAGTTCTGTAGCAAACTAGAATTGAGAAAAGGCAAAACGGTAACAAGAAAACAATTAATTTTCAGAATATTACGTGCTAATGGCAAACGGTCTCAATGACATTGACAATGACATGACAGTAACAGGAATGTCATATTGACATTAAAAATTTCGTCCATGAATGGAGAAAAGGACTTGTTTTTTGATAAATGGTAACATTTTATAAATTGGAATGGGGAAGGCGGAGAAGGCAACTGTCAAAGTGACGCTGCATAAGATGGTCCCAAAAGAACTGTCATAGCAAAAGAATTTACTGAAAAAAAAAAACGATATATTGATTTAAAGGACAATGGGCAAAAATGTATGAAACTTGGTACAAGATCCTCCACTGATGACACTTATGGGAAATGACAGTATATGGTTGTGACATCATTCTGGCAAGAGATTATCAAAATCTGTCCGAGAGTTCTTTTTTTATGTCTATATAAGTGACTACTAACCTAACCTAACTTTACCTATCCAAACCCAACCTAACCAAACTTGTTTTGTTAAGCTGTAAATGATGCCCGACGCACATTGAAACATCTGGGAAGGCGGTGAGCATAAGCGTGCCTTAGACCCACTAGAAATACCAACAAAACCTTAAATAGCTAACCTAACTTAACTTTTTTTGTTCAGCTAAAAATGATGCCCGACGTATACTGAACCATCTGGAAAGGCGGTTCGCTTATGTGTGACTTCGACCCACAAAAAATACCAACGAGACTTTAAATAGCTAACCTAACCTAACTTTTTTGGTCGACTAAAAATGATGCCCGACGCACACTGAACCATCTGGGAAGACGGTTGACCTATGTGTGACTTGGACCCACTAAAAATACCAACGAAACCTTAAATAGCTAACCTAACCTAACTTTTTTTGTTCAGCTAAAAATGATGCCCGACCTATACTGAACCATCTGGGAAGGTGGTTGGCTTATGTGTGACTTCGACCCACTAAAAATACCAACGAAACCTTAAATAACTAACCTAACCTAACTTTTATAATTCAGCTGTAAATGATGCTTGACGCATACTGAACCACCTGGGAAGTCGGTTGGCGTATGTTTGACTTACAACGACTAAAAATACAAATGAGACCTTAAATAGCTAACCTAACCTAACTTTTTTGGTCGACTAAAAATGATGCCCGACGCACACTGAACCATCTGGGAAGACGGTTGACCTATGTGTGACTTGGACCCACAAAAAATACCAACGAAACCTTAAATAGCTAACCTAACCTAACTTTTTTTGTTCAGCTAAAAATGATGCCCGACCTATACTGAACCATCTGGGAAGGCGGTTGGCTTATGTGTGACTTCGACCCACTAAAAATACCATCGAAACCTTAAATAGCTAACCTAACCTAACTTTTTTTGTTCAGCTAAAAATGATGCCTGACGTATACTAAACCATCTGGGAAGGTGGTTGGCTTATGTGTGGCTTCGACCCACTAAAAATACCAAAATACGGGCATAATTTTTAGCTGAAAAAAAAGTTAGGTTAGGTTAGCTATTTAAGGTCTCATTGGTATTTTTAGTCGTTGTAAGTCAAACATACGCCAACCGCTTTCCCAGATGATTCAGTATGCGTCGGGCATCATTTACAGCTGAATTAAAAAAGTTAGGTTAGGTTAGCTATTTTAGGTTTCGTTGGTATTTTTAGTGGGTCCAAGTCACACATAAGCCAACCATCTTCCCAGATGGTTCTCTTTGCGTCGGGCATCATTTTAAGCTGAAAAAAAAAAGTAAGGTTAGGTTAGCTATTTAAGGTCTCATTGGTATTTTTAGTCGGTGTAAGACAAACATAAGCCAACCGCCTTCCCAGATGGTTCAATATGCATCAGGCATCATTTACAGTTGATTGAAAAAAGATGGGTTAGGTTAGATTAGGTACTTACATGAACGAAAATAAAAAAAAGAACCCCAGGACAGATTTCGATAATCTTTTGCCAGAATGATGTCACAACTATGTTCTTTCATTTCCAATAAGTGTCATAAGTGGAGGATCTTGGACCGCTTTTGCCCGTTGTCATTACTAGGTATATGTTGTGTATAAGGCTGTAAAAATAATGGGACATACAAAATTCCGACAATTCACACTGTCAAGAAATAATGGTTTGCTGCTGTGACTGCTGACTACTGTGAGAAAGAAAGTGTACCACACCCGGGAATAGAACCTGCTAAAATCTGAAAAAATAATACCCCGTACTTATGCAATGCATCGATCGTTAGGGTCTATTATAAGGATGAAATGTCTCTAACAAACATAAGGTCTGAATGCATTACAGAAAATGGATGATAATTAAATAGCTATAACTTGACTCATTGAATTTGTAACTTCAGATTTCCTGATTTTCCTTTCATTTAATTTATCATGTTTGTTAGAGAGATTTCATCCTTATAATTAAACCTAACGATCGATGCAACAAAAGTACAGGATATAATTTTTTCAGATTTGAGCCGGTTCGATTCCCGGGTGTGGTAGACGAGAATTTTCAAAAATATTTGAACGCAGTTTGCTTTCTTTTCTAAAATGAAGGAATGTTTCCTTTGAGTGTTACCCTATTGAAGAACATTTTTAACTCCTGGGAGGAAGCGCAAGATGCCATAGGAATCTTTTGCGACCTCTCAAAGGCATTCGATTGCGTAAACCATGAAACGCTTTTGCTGAAACTGGAACATTATGGAATTAAAAATACAGCTCTTGATTTACTTAAATCATACCTAAGAGATAGACAGGTTAAAGTGCAAATAAACGGTACAAACTCATTAGGAGCTAAAATGACTATGGGCGTGCCTCAAGGTTCTATTTTGGGTCCGTTCCTTTTCTTAGTATACATTAATGACTTACCCCATTTACTAAAAAATCAACCACAGATGGTGTTATTTGCCGATGATACATCGTTAATTTTTAAGATAGATAGACGTGCACAAAATCTAGACACTGTTAATGACTGTATTTCTAAGGTTCAAAATTGGTTTACTGTTAATAATTTAGTTCTTAATGAAAAGAAAACAAAATGTATTCGATTCACTTTGCCAAATGTTAGAAGTAGCGATTGCGACATTTTACTGAACGGAGAAAAATTGGATTTTACTAATCAGACAGTTTTCTTAGGAATTACTATAGACGATAAACTACAATGGGGCCCCCATATAGCATCTTTAGCGGGGCGGCTCAGCTCAGCCGCTTATGCTGTTAGAAAGATAAGACAATTAACTGACGTCGAAACTGCGCGTTTGGTTTACTTCAGCTACTTTCACAGCATTATGTCTTATGGTATTCTACTGTGGGGCCGGGCAGCTGACGTTGAATCCATTTTTGTTTTGCAAAAGAGAGCTGTCAGAGCAATTTACAAACTACGTCGTCGCGAATCTCTTAGGGAACTATTTAAAAAGATTAACATAATGACAGTGCCTTGTCAATTTATTTATGAAAATATAATGTATGTTAGGAAAAATCTTCATCTTTTTAATAAAATAAGCGATAGACATAATTTTAATACTAGAAATAAAGATAAAATTGATCAACCTTATTATAGATTGTCCAAAGTCCAAAAATCTTTTATCCACTCACACGTCCATGGATAGCATAGTATCTAAAAAAAAAGTAGCTCGTTACGTCCCGGATAGTATACTATCCAAGGAGTCACATTTTGTAAAATCGACATCTATCTAAAATGTACGATACTATTTGGAACTATTGTTCGTTAAGTCAGTAGCTGATGAACAAGTTTATACAACTAAGACGAGATGGCGCTGTTACAAGCCCAGACGAATAAATAAAAAATGTCAAACTTCAGTGTACTCGCGTGTGCGTTTGATGAACGAGTGTTTTTTAATGTGCTTGTGGATATGTCGTAAGTACTTAAGTTTTATTGAATGTTTCTTAGATTATTATATGTCAAAATAAACTAGACGATTAATGCTTTATAACTACGTACACATAACAAACCTTAAAATCAACTCGTATTTTGCATTCAAAGTATAGCTGTTCGGAACAAATGGCGGCTCTAAAGTTTTCTGCCTAATTTTAGTTATGTTTACGTTGTTTTTCCGTAAAATATTATTTAAACAACAAATAATAATTCGTAATAAACATAATTATGCACTTTAAAAACAGAAATTTAATGTATTCACAGAAGATTTCTTGAAAATGTTGTTGTGTACCTCAGGTTTTTTGTTGCGGATAGCGTGGTCTCCACGCGCATACCTACCTACATTGGTTCGAAATAAGGGTCGGTACAAACGGCAAAATATAGCTTTGCATTTTTTATGTTTTTTGGGTTTTGGTGTTGATTTCTTTGCTTGGTTTGTGTTGTTTCAGCATGCAATCTTATCTCAAAATTTTTAACCGACTTCAAAAAAGGAGGAGGTTATCAATTCGACGGTATTATTTTTTTGTGTGTTTGTTACGCGATTATTCTAATTGTGGACCGATTTTCAAAATTCTTTTTTGTTCGAAAGGAGATACTTTTGAAGTGATCCTATAGTCACCAAGGGAGTTGTTGATAGGATCCTGAGAACTCAAATAGTTTATATGAAACTTTGTGTTGATGTTACTGCAAGTGCTAGGAGTCTTAAATTCATGGGGTTTCATTTCAAGGCGTGAATGCTCAATAAGACGGCATCTCGCGAAAGTCGACCACAAAAGGGTTGTTTTTACCCGACTGCGCCAGGAGGGTTATGTTTTTGGTTTTGATAGTTAGGCAAAGTTCGAAACTCGCGCAGACGAAGTCGTGGACGGAGTGCTAGTTTCGTATAATATGTTTGACCAAAGAGATTTAAAAGAAACTATAGAGCGGGCATTGGGAAGATTGTCATACAAAAATAAAAAAAAACCTTAGTATACCTGTATGCAATGCATTATAACATCGAGATTATTATTTGTTATTCATAAAAAATAAAACATTAATAAAAACTGTTTTCTTTATAATTTGCGTAAATTAAAAAAAGTATGAATGAGACCTTAGGTAGGCGGCCATCTTGGTTGTATTTTGTCCTTGAGTGCACTTCGACAGCGCTCGCGCCATCGTGATAAAATTATGAGAACTAGGTGTTTTGTTTTGATTTATTTCACTACATAGCGATGAAGAAACATAAACATTTATACATCATATTAAAGGAATAAAAGTCTAGTTTGTTGTGGCATTTTTGTAATTGTAAAATAAACAACATTCTTTCTTTGTGGTGTGAATAAATGAAATTTATATGTTTATTTTACTCCAAATTGAATTTTCATACCTGTTTTTAATATCTTAAATTAGAGTTTTAGATCTTAAAATTTTCATAGGTTTAATCTGCATTTTTCTGTCATTTTTTCGTAGTTTTTCTCTTTACTCTAGCTGTTGTAGATAAGTAGTTATAAGCGTTTGTTTACACAACAGGCGAGCGCGGTAGCGCTCGTATCGAGGCCGCGCGCGCTCGGACGTAACGAGCCAATTTGGTCGCGGGAGCTGGACGTGTGAGTGGTTATGGGTTTCTGTGTTAAATGTTATAATAAAATACCTAGCGAAATTTTAACTCTAAATGAAAGAAAGTTTAAAAGTCACATAAAAAATACACTTAGTAAACAAGCATATTATAAATTAGAAGATTATATCCAAGATAAAAATGTCTGGAAACATGCCGGTCCTGCTCCATAGTACAATGTAGGGCTTGAGCAGAATCAAACTTGGTTGTTTAATGCTCACACACTGCCTTTATTGTATTTTTTTAAAGTTGTAATTGCATTATTTTGTGAAAGTGTGAACACCGTGTACCTTTTAGCTGTATAATTATTGTTTTTTTTTTTTATCCTTTTAATGATTTAATAGTCTTGCCTTGAGTACATCGCTTTCACATTTATTTATTCTTTAAATTGTTATTTCATAACATTGTTAAACATTTTTGAAAAAGAGTAAGTATGGAGTTTCTTGCCCATTCTTCTCCATGCAACCTACCTTAGCGAATGGGTGTAGAATCAATCCCATCCCATCCCTTTCCTTAATCTTTTTTTTTTTTTTTTTTTTCTTCCTTCTTGGCAACCGAGTCGATGTCGGCTAACTCTGCCAGTGTCATGTGGTGACGGCAAAACGGAGTGACGAAGGCCGTCGAACTTTGCACTTTTGGTAGAATGTTAGTGTGTTAGTTTAGTTAGTAGCTGTAAGGACGAGACATTTTGTTAGTAAATATTATGTAAACAAAAATAAAAAAAAAAAAAAAAACGAAAATATGTTAATTATGTTAAAATACATAGTACCTATGTTATGTACGGAGCTAATATTAAAAATACACGCCAAATTAAAATTTCAGATCATTGTCATTTATGAATTTTGAAAGGATTTGAATTAGTTTAGGAGAAAAATTGGTCAGGAGAAAATGAAAATTAGTAGGAAGGGGTATTTTAATTTTGGGGAGCTTACGGTACAAGTCAAAGGACTGGGAATTCAAAGGACATGAGAAGAAAATGTGATCTAAAGTTCCCTCGTCAAGACCACATTCGCATAAGGAGCTGTCACGTACGCGGATCTTTTTAAGAAATACTGGGCTGCAGCAGTGGCCGAGTCTCAATCGACACAAGGATGAAACAGTTCTTTTGCAGAGTTTAGTGCATTTAAAAAACCAGGGTTTCCGCTGGATGTCTGGTTGTATACTGGCATAGTATACCCCTTTTAGCCTCGAACTAACCTGCCACACTGCTGACCACGAGTTATGCAGTTTAAGTTTAGTGTCAGTTCGTAAGTCGTAGCTATGGACAGTATAATGTTTTAAGTCCACCGAATTGGAAGTAGCATATTTTGCGAGAGAATCCGCACATTCGTTGCCATTTATACCCGAATGACTTGGTACCCATGCGATTTCAATGTTCAAACCGTTGTTAGAACAAGTGAAAAGTAAATTTTGTATGTCTGTAATGATTTTACTATGAATTTTTGATTTTAATTGGTTTTGGCCTAAAGCTTGTAAACTACTGCGAGAATCTGAGAAAATAACTGAGTTTTGGATATTGTGTGATTTAATAAAATTAATTGCTTCTAAAATGCCAACACATTCCCCTGTGAAGACCGATGTCTCTGGAGGGCATTGGAAGAGGAGAGCAATTTTAGAATTCTGAAAGTAAGTTGCTACTCCTGTGCAACCTGTTGACGTTAACTTAGACGCATCTGTGAAGAACATGTTCCAGCCCTTCCAGTATTTGTCGACGGCTCGGTCAAAGTCACCTTTCGCATCCTCAGAGTTTTTCGAAATGCCAAGCCCCAAAACGACTTTTGGACTAGAATGCACCACTTCGTATGCGGAAGAGAACACAGGTATGGTGGGATATTGACAAATAGGCGAGGAGAGGTTTTTAAGTTCCCTGAACCTATTCATCAAGGGGGGAATTGACTTATGTTTCCAGTAAGGGGAAACATCTAGTGACAGATGGATTTGTTCTAAAATGGGAAGTAGGGGATGGGACGACAGGGCGAAGACTTTAGACAGGAAACGATCTGCTAAATATTGTCGACGAAGGTTAAGGGGAGGATCAGCACATTCCACCTGGAGGGCGTTGATGGGAGACGACTTCATTGCTCCTAAGACAATCCTAAGGCATTTGGCTTGGATGGCGTCTAGTTTACGAAGTGCTTCTTTGTTGCAGGGTTCCAGTAAGAAGCAACAATAGTCCATGCCACTTCGGACCAGAGCGTTATAAACTAGCTTAAGAGTGTAGGGATGTGCTCCCCACCAAACCCCAGACAAAGCCTTAAGGACTGATACTGATCGCTCACATTTTTTGACTACGTTGTCGATGTGGTCAACCCCCGACATTTTGGAGTCTAGAGTGACTCCCAGAAACCTGGCCTTATCTTGGATGGGGATAGTCTGACCATCTATATTTATGTCGATCGGAGGGATAAAACGTCTGCGACTAAAAACAACTGCTGAGCTCTTGGAGGCGTTCAAACTCAACCCGTGATCTAGTAGCCATTGGTTTAATGATGATAAAGAGACATTTAAAGACAAGGCGGAATCCTCAATAGAACTTCCCGAGACCAATAAGGCAATATCGTCAGCATATTGGAGTATTTTACAATCAAAGTTTAAGCAAGAGGGGAGATCTAGTGTGTAAATATTATATAGGATTGGACTGATTACGGCGCCCTGTGGTAATCCTCGCCAGGTAAGTCTCTGCTCAGAGTTTTCCCCTGGTATCCTCAACTGCAGAGTGCGGTTTGAAAGGATTTTGCAAATGACCTGGATGATCCTAGCCGGTATTCTCAGCTCTTGCAGTTTTTGCCTGAGAATAGGGAGGATGACAGAATCATATGCAGCTGATATGTCTAGGAAAACTGCTACCACAGACTCATTCCTGCTAAGGGCCAATCGGATCTCTGATGTGAGGATACCCACACTATCAGATGTACCCAGACCTTTCCTAAAGCCGAATTGAGTCGTTGGGAGCAGCTTTCTGCTTTCCACTAACCATTCCAATCGGTTTTTGATCAAATGTTCTAAAAGTTTTAAAAGTGTTGACGATAAAGCTATTGGTCTGTACGAGCAGTGGTCATTAGGCTCTTTACCAGGCTTTAATAGAGGGATAACCACTTGAACCTTCCAAGCTGGAGGAATATATCCAGAGGTGAAGCAGAAATTGGCCAAGTCCAGGTAATATTGGTGACATTTTACACCCGCTTTTGCTATGAAAGAGTAAGGGAATCCATCCACACCGGGTGCGGAGTCCTTAACGTAGCTAAGCACTGTTTTGAGTTCGTCAAGGGAAAATGGCTTATCTAGAGGGTCGTTTGAAGTTGTAGAATTCGTGAGGTTTATTTCGTCTTCACCAGGAACATAGGCTGGGGCGACCTTAGTGAAGAACCGGTAACCCAGGTCTTCGGATAGAGTGTTCGAGGGAGATGGTTTTAAACAGTTTCTATAGCTCTTGACCCTTTGCCACACTACTGATGTTGGAGTGGATGGACTCAGGGAACTGCAAAATGATACCCAGCCAGCTCTTTTCTTTTTTCTAAATAATTTCCTAGACTTAGCCAATATCTGCTTGAAGGCGATGAGGTTGTCCAGGTTCATATCTCGGTTGAACGTCTTTTCCGCCTCATTCCTGGCCTTGATCATGGCGGTGCATTCCTTATCCCACCAAGGCGGGGAAGGGCCTCTGCCTGTAGGAGGCTTTTTACAAGGAAAACAATCATCGGCTGTAGCGGATATGGTGTTCGAAAAAGATGAGAAACATTCCTGAGCATTCTCAGCATTTATAAGAGGGAGAGAAGAGATACGTAGATCTAAGATTTTGGCATAAAGATCCCAGTCTACAGAGTTAAGCCGATATTTCAATAAGGGAGGGGAGGATTTATCAGGAATAGATTTAGAAGGAATTTCAACCGTGATGGGATAGTGATCGCTACCATAGGTTGAGTTCAAACGGTTCCAGTTAAACAGGCTAGCTATGCTGGATGAGCAGAATGTCAAGTCTACGCAACTATTACTCTGACCTATTCCAGACCTGCGTGTAGCACTGCCATCATTAATAATGCACATGTCAAGGTCATCCAACATATCCACCAAGCCTACACCGGTACTATCACAAGAATTTGATCCCCACCTATAGTGGTGACAGTTGAAATCTCCCATGACAAGAGACGGGCCACTTACACTACTAATTACACTTTTAATAGTAACAAGGTCTTCAAGACGTGGACGAGTAATATAAAAAGAAAAAATATTTATACCCTCAACCTTGACAGCAATAACATTTAGGTTATCACCAACGGAGGGTAGAGGGATTTGGGAGAATGGTACTTTGTTATTGATGAACAAAGCACATCCTCCATATCCATCGGATCTGTCGTGGCGTACACTACTGAAGCACGGAATCCTGAAATTACTTCCAGGAAGAAGCCATGTCTCAGCAATGGCGCAGACCGATGGTTTAAATTTATTAATTAAATAGAGAAGGTCAGGTTTACTGGGAGTAATACTCCTCGCGTTCCATTGCAGGAATGTTAGGGGATGGAATGTTGTGGATTTGTTCAACTATTGATATCAATTTATTGGCAACGTGGTCAGGTAGTGATTCTGTAGGGTTGGCTAGTACTGATATTAGCATATTAGCTATGACATTAAGAATGTTTTCGGATTTACTCACAGGACTAGCACCTTCTCTTGGGAAGGCACAACCATCATGGGATGGAGAGTAGGAGTAGTCTTGTGTTAGGGATTGATGAGCCACTTTATTATAACTAGGTGAGAGTGGGGCGTGGGACTTTGGTTTCAGAGTGACCATTTTACGGTATGATTTTGTTTGGGGAGTTGGACTGGGATGTTGGGAGGAATTGGTTGTTGTTTTGGATTTTGGAGTCATTTTTGACACTTCAGCATATGAACGTGAAACCGTAGGAAAGACCTGGCTTGCTTCCGCATACGAGACAGATTTCTCAGCCATAAAGGCTTTTATACTTTTCTGTCGACCCAGTTCAGGGCAAGTCTTATCATTTGCATAATGATTTCCTGAGCACAGAATGCAAGTGGCACATTCAATAGGAACTTGGCATCCATCGCCTGGATGGTCCTGACCACATTTAAAGCAACGAGGTTGTGAACGACATACTGTGCGTGTGTGACCAAAGCGACAACAGTTGTAACATTGAATGCACGGGTACATATATCTCTCCACTGAGAGAGCAGAATAAAAACAATATACCCTCTTGGGTAGTACCTGGCCATCAAAAGTGAGAACCACGGTTTGAGTGGGTTTCCACTCCGTGACACCCAACGAAGTTACTTTACGGCTCATTCTCCTTGCCTTTATAACTGGGCCACATCCATCAGGAACCCTGATATTCCCAATGACTTCCTCTTCAGTCCACTCTGTTGGTACATCACGTACTAAACCCAAACGAGTAATATGGAACTGTGGTATGGATGTAATGTAGTTGTTTTGAATAAGAGTCTTACTTATTAAAAAACTATTTGCATCCTGGTGGGATTTAAACTCAACCGACAGACGGTTTCTCCCAAGACGTTTGACACTGCCTCGGAGGATGTTGCTATAATTATTTTGGGTGAGAAACATACCAAACTTAATTGGATGTAGTACAGTACTTGTAGTTTTCCCATCTTTAAGTGAAACATGTACAATATATGGAGGGTTATCCCTTTGTGTATATGTCTGTCTGCCTATTTCTTTTTTTAAAACTTTTGGGGAATTAACTACTTCATTTGGGGGAGAACTTGCTACACGTTTCCTGCTGATAGATTCCGCGTCCATGAACTCCGTTTGTACATTTTGATCGGGGAGGGTAATTGTTAAAATCGAGTCAAGTTCAAAGGCGTCGTCGGGGTCGGGAGGTTTATTGGCGTCCATGATGGACGCCGGCTAAAAAAAAAACTACTATTTAAAAGCTATATTACAAATCTACGGTTAAAAAATACAAACCCAAGGAAGATTATCGATAGTTGTTCACTTGACAGTATGGGAGAACACTTAAATCGATAATATTCTACTCCAAAACACAATAACACACAGAGCGCGATGTTACTACCTTCACCGTTCTACCAAAAGTCTTCCTTAATCTTAATATTCGACGTTTAAAAGTGTCTCACTGATGGCCTATTTAAAATAAATGATTTGACTTTGACTTTGACTTTGAGTAAAATTTTCTATCTGCAGTACTTTGCCTCACAAAATTCCACCCTGTATATTTATTGAAAGTATAACTGGGGCTGTGTTGCTTTGGAGTCCTGCTTCAGTGTGTTTATGGGTTAACAAAATCAAAATCGTACATTTTAAAATAATGTTGCTAGTAGAGAAATAATCTCCTGATAAAACTGCTTAATTTCGGTACGTGGCAACATTTACATGTTCTTTCAAAAGTGACCGTCTGAGGAATGTACGTAAAATTTTAGGTTCTAAAATTTCATCGAATTGTATCACTATGAATGTTATAGATTTATTCTTGATAATTATAAAATAACAACTTTTGTTTGCGCTTCCGTTGGGAAATAATAAAATTTTCATTATTAATAGGACATTGGATAAATTTCAGTGACGGGACGTAATCATGGGTCGTGTGATTCGTGCTCAACGTAAAGGTGCCGGTTCAGTGTTCGTTTCACACACTAAAAAAAGGAAAGGAGCGCCTAAACTTCGCTCCTTGGACTATGCCGAACGCCATGGTTACATCAAGGGAGTCGTGAAGGTAAGTTTATAATCGTAAATTCATAAAAAAAACATTAGTGTGTATCGTACACAAACGTTACAAAAGACACATGGACGCATTATTTGGTCTATCAGTTGGTAATATCAAAATATTAGATCACGATTTATAGGTGGCAGAGTAGCAAAACGTTGTCCCAATGTTATAAAACATAACCTACAAAAGGTTGAGTGCAAATAACGTTTACGTAGTCCTGCCCATGAAGTTGAAAGAGGATAGGCAGGAATAATTGGACGTAGTTAAGCAGAAAGGACCTAATCCACATCAAGTCACTTTTGAGTAATGGACGTTTGAAGTTTCAGCTGTAATTGCTATAAGAGGAACATTATTTTTTTTCAAAATGTTTTTTTTTTATTCTAGTAGTCTAATATTGTAATTGCTAACGTAATATAAACACTATTTTATTAGATATTAGGAAGGAATTAAAAAAAATTACGACTTCTTTATGAAAAGCAATTTTTAAAGAAGTCGTAATTTTTTTTAATTCCTCAGAAAAGACTCAAGCCACAAAATAATTTATTAAAAATAAAATTAAATAATTACCAAGAAATAATGTATTCAATCAGCTTCATTATGTTCTCTTAGACATAGAAAAAAATTAAATAAAACTAAAAACGGTACAGACATGGGCATAGAGAACTTCATTATTTTTCCTCCAAATCAAAATCCAATGTTGATCCATATCCATCTACATCTTCGTTTATTTCCTTTCCTGTGAGGTTATTATAAAACGCGTGGCAATCTTCGGGTATCAAATTATACATATTTTGAGATCTGCTAGCTTTGCTTTGGCAATAGCCTTTCCTTGAGGCCACAGGATTCGTAGTCCTGTGGCCTTCTTCTACTGAAAATTTGATCAAAACTCCTTTGATCTTTTTCGAAACATCTAAGGTCAAACCTTAGATGTATCGAAAAAGATCAAAGGAGTTTAATATCTCTTCACTATCTGATATCATGGTAATTAAGTAGGGATCATCTTTTTTCAAAATAATTTGTTTTATAATCAGCCAGTTAATTTTATTTTTATTTATACATATTTTACGATTTTTAACTTTCTTCTCAATTTTCTTACTGCTTAAAAAATCTTGACTTTTCATTCTAGTTACGAGTATGACTGTGAAGAGGGTTTTTCTTTTTAGCAATTTTCATGTTTTTTTATATTCTTCTGCAGTATAAACTCTTTCATGATTCTTAGCTCACATTCTATTTTACTGAAAGTCTGTGTCATTAGGGAGAAAAGAATGTCCAAACTTTAAATATTTAAACGTACGTGGTTTTTAGGCTCGAATTTCTATTTAATTGTAGTATATTTTAGGTACATATTTGAATAGCGAAGGTTAAAATATCTACGCTTAAAACATCTAAAATTTAAATATTGATTATAACAAAATATCGAAAAATGTTACACCTACGTTTAAAACGTCAAAGATTGAAATGTCGATTTATTAAAATGTCGAATGATTCAAAATATCTAATGACATTATGCCTTTATCAACGTTTAAAACATCGAAGTTCATAATATCTACGTTAGAAATACCTACTAGTTGAAATATCGGACAGAAACCGGATAAAAAGTTGGAGTCGCTTTTGCATCTTTAGTCAAATTGCTGATTACCGCCTACCAAGGTAAGTCAACGGAGTCCCGCTTCGCGAGGCTCCTATTTCTGATTGCAAGGTTTAAAGTAACCTAACGCGAAGAGGATTGCGGGGTCTTTCAGAACTCGCCATTCTCTTCGAACCTAACCTGCCCGAGTCGGGGTGCCCCAAGGCCCGAGCTGGCTTCGCTCGCTCTTACGTCTTTAGTCAAATTGCTGATTACCGCCTACCAAGGTTAGCTGGACAGACTTCGGATGCAAGAGCGAGCGAAGTGAGCTCAGAACTTGGGGCACCCCGACTTGGACAGGTTTTGTTCGGAGAGGATATGTTACTTTAGACCTTGTAAACAGTAATAGGAGCCCGGCGTCGCGGGGCTCCGTGAACCTACCTATAAATAATATCAATTGCTGATTACCATAGGTGGTAATCAGCAATTTGATTGAGGATGTAAGAGCGAGCTCGGGACTTGGGGCATCCCGGCTCGGACAGGTTAGGTGCGAAGAGTGTTAGGTTCAAAAAGGACATTCGATAATCTGTACTTCGATATTGAGGACATTCGATAATCTATATTTCGATATTCGAGTCAATCACTAAATCTTTTTCTTATAAACGACTTAACCTGCTTGAGTCACTTTAGGTTATTAAGAATTGTATGGATGTTTCATAAAAAACCGTTTTTCTGAAATAGCCTAAGTGGTTTTGAGTCGTTTATAATAAACAAAAGCAGAAGTTTGTTAGCAGTAAACCTAAAACACAGAAACAACCCAAATTGTCTAGGTCGTTTCAGTGATTTTCAATGATAAAATTGTAAGGCAAAATTTAATTCTCAGAAAGGACCCAAACTGTTTGAGTTTTATCTGATAAATTATTTTTAAGAAAGCGTACATAGAAATTGCATTACTCAGAAACAATTCAAGAAGGTTGGGTTTGTTTAGCAAATTTTTTTTTCGTGCTCTTCATACATGTGGGATGAGTCGGGGTAGTAAAATAAATAGTTTCCATGTACATTTCGAAAATAGGGTCTTCACTGTATGATAGATTCGACCCTCAGGAGTACGATGGCATACTTAACTCAATTTAGACCAAACTGTGGGTTAGGTCCTTTCTGCTTAACTACGTCCAATTACCCTGTTACTTCTAATTATCTATTTTGTTGCTCAACAGGACATCATCCACGACCCTGGTCGTGGTGCTCCTCTGGCAGTTGTTCACTTCCGTGACCCTTACAAGTTCAAGACTCGCAAAGAACTGTTTATTGCCCCTGAGGGTCTGTACACTGGCCAGTTTGTCTACTGTGGCAAGAAAGCTACCCTTGAAGTTGGTAAGTTATTTTTTTTAGATTTAAAAGCTTCCAGTTTTCATAACATCTGACCGCAGACCTTACTGTTTGTTACATCTGTGAAATTATTGTTTTTTTTTATGTTGTCATTTTTTGCTTTACTTTTCAGGCAATGTCATGCCTGTGGGTGCTATGCCTGAGGGTACCATTGTATGCAACCTAGAGGAGAAAATGGGTGACCGAGGTCGGCTGGCTCGTGCCTCTGGAAACTTTGCCACCGTAATTGGCCACAACCCTGATGCCAAGCGTACTAGGGTTAAGTTGCCTTCAGGAGCTAAGAAAGTCCTGCCTTCCAGCAACAGAGGCATGGTTGGTAAGTAAACTGTAATGATTATATTAACCATAGGTCGGAATTAGATAAAGTTATTTTGGTACTTGCATCAAAAGTTTGATATAGGATTTCTAATAGACAATCTCATGTGGAAAACAGTATTACATATAAATGATAACAAACAAATTAGACAAATAAATTGTTTAAAACAATTTTTTTTTCTGCTCTTTAAAAGTAATTCTGGGATTTCGGGCATATCCACTTTATACTTTCGCAGCATAAGTACATGAATCACTACCTAATTCCGTTCCGAACTATGATTTTATAAAAAAAAAAATCATTTGAAATATGAAGACGTAGTCTTTCAAATTTCTTCTTATGTTCATGATGATTTTCACTTACCTACTCTGAAAAATCTTTGATTACACAAGAGGCTCTTTCTGAGAATTAATAATTTATTAGCTAGCCAAATTGTTTTCTTAACAATGTTATAACTTGTGATTACTATTGTGCAGGTATTGTTGCCGGTGGCGGTCGTATTGACAAGCCCATCCTAAAGGCTGGTCGTGCTTACCACAAGTACAAGGTGAAGCGTAACTGCTGGCCGTATGTACGTGGTGTGGCCATGAACCCTGTTGAGCATCCTCACGGTGGTGGTAACCATCAACACATTGGTGAGTACTGCTTCTATTACTTACTAAGGGTCAACTGAAACCAAGACGCCACGCTGCGTGCAAATTACAATACTATATTTACTGCATGAAATGTAACACATTTCCAGTATTGGCCCCTCGTGTCTGGGTGTGTGTTGGCCCTAATTGAACATTTTTCATTCGGAAATAAAAAAGGAATAATAACAGATGTGACATAATCTATTGATGGTGCTTTATTAATTTCACAGGTAAGGCTTCGACTGTCAAGAGAGGAACATCCGCCGGTCGCAAGGTCGGTCTTATCGCTGCCCGCAGGACCGGAAGAATCCGTGGTGGCAAGACCGATACCAAGAAGGAGACGTAGACGTATTTTTATGCAAAATAAAATATATAAATTCCCATCTTGATTTTCCTTGGTATTACATAACTATAGTTGCTCCCTTTATTATCATAATAAGTTTGTCTATTGGAAGCTCAAGAAGCTTCTTATAAAACAGGTGAGTGTTTTTATAGTTATACCAATAACTTGACAAACAAAGCCAAAGATAACATTACTGAACATTTATTTTTCCTAGGTGCTGCTCTACACATCAGTCCTGCTTTGACCACCACAGCCAAAGTGATTATGTACTGCCTCTGCAATGAAGTAATTCCTTACATTGTAAGTAAATCCTTCTGAATATTTTTTTAATTAATCAGTATCTACAACTAAAACCACATTTATTTTAGAATAAATAGTAAATTGTGTTTGCCAAGAGCACAAAAATCACACAGGTAACACAGTAATCAATTCAGATCCCCAAGGATCCAAAGTGCTTACTGTGTTACCTGTTTACCTTTTTATCAGTGTTGCAAAAATTGCTCCTTTCTACTTATACAACGTGTAACGTTAATAGCGCAAAACGTCTTGTGGGGTAGCCCATGTTACTGAACAATGCTTGTTCTAAGACGCGCAAAAAAAAAAAAAAAGAATTTTCATACTGATGGACCCAACCAATTTCTCATTTTGTATTTCGAATTCCCAAGTGTTGGAACAATCATTGTTCAGTAACATGGGCTGAGTTACCCCACGAGAGGTTTTGCACTATTAACGTTACACGTTGTAGATGTAACATTGAATAGAATAGAATATTCAATGCTACCAAGTGTGTGCTGTGATCATTTTAAAACCACAGAAATTAAAAAATGTTTTTGTTCATGATGATTTTCACTTACCTACTCTGAAAAATCTTTGATTACACAAGAGGCTCTTTCTGATGATTAATTTTTACTAACTAATCAAATGATTCTGATATTTGTGTTACAACTCGATGATCTTTGTGCAGGTATTGTGACCAGTCAGTGGATGTATTAAAAAGACCATCTTTGAAGGCATGCATCTGCTACAAATACAAGATTAACTGCCTGAGCATCCACAGTGATGGAATCTAACAACACAGTGAGTAAAGCCTTTATCACCAATTGATGTATTTTAATTCAAACAATTGATATAGAAATAAACTAGTAAAACAGGCGGGTCTATAATCTCAAGTTTGGTAGTATTTATGGGTTCAACATCATGAGGCCCTAACAACTGCAATCTGACTCATTTTGAACCCATTATACAGGTTGAACTTTTCAAATGGGCGTGGATGGCTATATCCGAAACTATGAGGAATATCAAAAACATTTAGGTAAAGGAGTCTCGAGGCCGATTTTGCCAAAAACTAAAATTGCATCATTAGATTTTCGAAAAATCGATAATCCTGACACAAATCGAAATCTGTTCAAGTTTTCTTCATGATGATTTTCACTTACCTACTCTGAAAAATCTTTGATTACACAAGAGGCTCTTTCTGAGGTCTATTCTTTTATTTCTTTGCCTATTTTTGTAAGTTTATTTATTTATTAGAAAAAATAATTGTTAGCAGGAATCCTGAAGATTATGTGCTGAGGAATATGTGGCGAACAGCAAAACTTCATTGCATTGTTACCCTGGTTGTGTGCAGGCAGCCGCGGGGGCCAATGTTGTTGGTAACATCATAGCAGATTCCTGTCATGTAAGTAAAATTACCCCTAATTTACAGCATCAAATAGGTATTCTAATCTACTTCTATGGGCAATTATTGAGTTGTAATAGACCTGAGTCACCACATCACGTCAATATACTGTAACACTGTAACAGAGAGGTGTTCCACCTCTTCTGTTGCCATACCTTTTCATCATATTTTGCGGCAGCGACTTTGGGACGGACATACTGCCACATGGCGCCTTTAGTTTGTCGGGATATTTCGTCATTATTATGGTGATCAATTACCAAAACAGATCATCATCCGTCACTTCTATTTCAAATTAAACAAAAACAATTTTTATATTTAATTTTATAGATACATCACTTTACTTGAAATTGTGTATGATGACACCTTAAAAAAGAATAGTTTTTCTCACTAAATAAATACATTGTTGAGAGCATCTCTGCGGAAATTCTGTTGTTTTTATTTCGCATTTTTATGTAAGTTTTATTTCTTTTTTTTACTGCGATTTTTTTCTAATAAACTTTCTAATCTGTTAATTCTAAACAAACTAACAGGAATCTTTTTCATCATTACAGGTAAAAGGGTCAGCTGCCAAGAGGTGATCGTTCAACTGCTGATTTACTTGATAATTATTTTCCGTTGTCAATGATGGATACTGTTGTAATAGTTTTTATTTTTAATAAACTATTGTTATGTTAAAATACTTTTTTGCATATTTCTTTTATTCAAACTTCAACACTCCCGTCAACTTGAATAAACAGCAGTTGCAGTCTACCATTTATGGGGGCAATATGACGGTATTTTGCGAAAACCCTCTAAGGGGGTAAAAAGAGGAGAAAACTTTTGTATGTAAAATCTTATTCCTTGGGTTTATACATTTGAAACTTGCCATGAATAAAGACACAATTGCAAGTAAATAAAAAATATTGGCACTATTTTTTTTACCGCTATACTTACGTATATCCTGAGTTTTGAGCGGACTGAGATAGAATTTCACCTTTATGGGGTTGAAAATGGGCATAATTAGTTTTATTAAACTACCCTCTATTGTTAATCTAGCTAGACGATGTCAAAGTTTTTTTAAGATACTTAATCATAACATGCTCACCGATTTTGGAAGTCTGTATATAGCAATTAGATAAAAATTATTCAAAAACATTTTTTTTGGTTTTTCAAAAATCACCCCCTAAATTGGTGAAGAGGGGTGATCAAAATAAGAGAAGGATTTTATTGCGAGTAACGCTGCTAGTATTTGACTACAAATTTCTAGACTAAGGGATATAGCTGCCACATGACATCCCAAAAGCATCCTTCGAACCACAATCCTCGGCGACAGCGCGCACGCACCAATCCCACATAATGTCGTCCGAGGGATGAGGTGGGGGGGAACGGGATCACTTCAGAGCGTGGCAACATGGGATTTTAAATAATCCTAGAACCCATTTACATAATGGACTGGCTTGTTGGTCTAGTGGTTAGTGAACCTGACTGCTATGCCGGAGGTCGTTGGTTCGATTCCCACCCAGGACAAAAATGTTTGTGTGATGAGCACGATCATTTGTTCTGTGTCTGGGTGTAATTTATCTATAATATGTATGTATTTAGAAACATAAGTATGTTTATCAGTTATCTAGTACCCATAACACAAGCTCTGCTTAGCTTGGGACTAGATGGCGTTGTATGATAGTTGTGGAATATTATTATTATACTTCATAAAACAGATTGCGGGCCTCATATTTTGCAAACGAAATGCCTTCTGCGAGCTGCAAAAATAAACTAATAATCTTCAAAATTATTTACAAAGAAATATTCTTTAGGCCTTATTAGAAATTTCTATTCCTTAAAATTAAGCAGAGCTGTTACTTTAAAAACAAAATTAAAATTCGTGCGACACTTGCTGAAAAGAACCTTTTTGGTGTACCTAACTAGCTCTTATAAAGACAACCCGCCGAAACAGCTTTAAATAGCATAAGCGCCTGTCCAGACACGGCGGGAACCGCGCGATTTCAGATCCCATGGTAATCGCGTGAGTCTTCTTTGTATGAGTTATAAGTAATCGTTCAGACATAACCGTGCGATTCCCGCGCGGGAAACGCGAGGTTCCCGCCGTGTCTGAACAGAGGCTTAATAGTAAAGAGAAGAGTCTTTTTGAAAGCCGTACAAAAATATTTTCTTTAAAATAATAAAAGCCTATGTTTTAGTAACAAAACTTTTATTTAATATTACTGACAATTCATTAATGACTCGTACGTTTTGTACTGTTCTTTACCATATTATTTAAAATATTAAAACCTATAATTAAAAAGATTCATTCTTATGAACTATACCATCCATACTGAATTCCGATAAATCTATGTCACTTTCATCTTTAGCGGCAACTCTCATTGGCTTAGGTTTCACAAGTGTTTTGTGATTTACAACTGGTACACTTTCAGAGTCGTCTAGGATTGAGCTGCCGAGACTAGTGTTGCTCCCAGTTATGCTGGCAGCTTTGGCCATCGATCCGGCTAGAACATCCACTGCTCCGACAAGCGGGGCCGTTGGAGTGTCGTGACGCCGTGCCAACTGTGATTCTATCCTTTCTTTTAATTCGGCAATTTTTGGACTGGTGGTGCGGGTTATGTTTTGTATTTTTGTGTCATTTTTCAGAGGCTCGTTTTCAATGCTGTAAACAAAACAAAATATTAGATGAGTGTAAGAACGAGTGAACCAAGATGAGACTAATCGTCATAATACTTAATAAAATCTTTTACAAACATACCTGGATATATCCCATTCTTCACCATCGAGGTTTACTAAACCTAATTCATATTTTTCATTGCCATCGCTTTTCTCCGTGATGCTTTGTGACGGAGATGCGCTAACTGATTTCATTTGAATTGCGTCCATATCGAAAATTACTTTCTTTTTGTTTAGAGACGACGCTGAAGATGCATTTTTCAAGACACTTTTTGTTTGTTTTACTGTGATTTGAGAGTTGTTCTCCAAAAAATTCTTTTTGACTGGAATACCCAACAGTGACTCTGCATCATCGCTACTGTCTTCATCGTTTCTAGCTGCGGTATTACTGGCAATCTCATGAGAATTTGAGGAACGCTCAATTAAACTTGTAGCAGATTGTGTGCGCAGCAAGTTATCATCACTAATTGTATATCGTTTGACGGTGTTATTATAATCAGCAGCAGCGGAAGCAGGTCTTCGTGCTGGAGACTTTATCAAGCTCTCGATAGATTTCGATGTCTGTTGTACATTGGTTGTATTATAATATTTGTGATCGCTTTCGTCTGATCCATCTTCGGAATAATTTATGGTACTCAGATTTTGCTGTGCTTTAGGAGAATCTTGCACAGAACTCTTGACTTTACTTTTATTTTCCTCCTTAGCCTGGTTATCGGATTTTGAAGTCGCATTTAATGAGCTACGTGATCCGTTTTGTGTAGTATTAAATGCCTTTAACGGACTACGCCTGACCGCAACAGGGCTGGTTGATGCTGATCCCGGTGGAGTTTTCAATAACGTCATGGCGCGCTTTGCTACTTCAGCATTTAATGATTTACGTTTATGTTTTACACTCGTGTCGTTCATTTTTACCAATGATAATGCTTTTGTTTTCACATTAGAAATAACAGTAGTCAGGTTTTTAAAAGGCTTTGATGATTTTGTTGGTGATACGTATTCCTGTATCTCGGGAACATCCTTTTTCAAATTTGTAGTACTCGAATCCAAATACGACAGAATTGTATGTCTCACTTTTTCATGTGCAGGATTTTTCTGAAAAAGTGTGAATATGCAAAGTTAGTTTCTATTTAACCGATTTCAAATAAAAAGGAGGTTATCAATTCGACCCGTTATTATCGGTGCTACGGATTACAAAATTCTAGTACACTTGTAAAAAAAATATGTATTTGAGAAGAATTTGGGTTGTACATTTTAACTAATTATAATTTGTTTTATGTGTAAGTAAACTATTAACATATCATTAAATATAAACTTTTCTTTCGGAAGTCAGTGGCGAAAATGTCAATGAATTAAAAAACAAAGCCACCGACTTCCGAATGAAAAGTTATGATGTAGGTAGGTAGGTTATTTTATCCTTTTTTTGTTGTGTTTGCTTTTGAAGTCGGTTACTTTTTTAAATTAATATGGTAATTCTACGGTTCAGAGAAGCATTTGGTTATACCACAGTATAGAAATCATACAGTAGGACGACGCCTTTGATCTCGGGCAAAATGCCGACATCGTCTAGACAGTTATGCATCGGCCAGGGTTGTCACAAGTAAAGAATATTTATGAAATTATTTATTTATTGCAGATCAACATGGATGGCAGAATTATAATGAAAACAATATTAAACACTTATATAATAATGAAAACAAGTTTTAACCCCCTCTTTACTGCATGTATTATTAAGAAGTTGAATGAAAATAAAAAATGCAGATAAGACGTATACTAAGAGATTTAAAAATTGAACTGATGCATTTGATAAATAGTTACTATGTGACACTGACGACGTGGACTGCGATTTTTTTTTAATTTTAACTTCCAAATAAATAAATATCATAAATACAATGCAAATTAATAAATAATAAGTATATTCTAACCGAAAGGGTACTTACATAAATGTGAAAAAAAAAATTGCTACAGACTACCAAAATGAACAACTTTTACTATAGGATCAACTCGAGACAGATTTAAGTTATTTAGATGGCATTTCGTAACCAGCACCCCAATTTATCACGGAATTGGCGTAATACATTTAAATTGACGCCCGCCATCTTCGATTTCAAAAAGAATGACTTTTTCGTTACAAGCACCCCAATTAACCTCGAAATTGACACCCATATCAAATTCTAAAGAAAAAATGACGTCCGCCATTTTGGATTTCAAAAAGAATAGCTTTTTCGTAACAAGCACCCCAATTAACCTCGAAATTGACACCCATATCAAATTCTAAGAAAAAAACGGCGTCCGCCATCTTGGATTTCAAAAAGAATGGCTTTTTCTTTACAAGCACCCCAATTAACCTCGAAATTGACACCCATATCAAATTCTAAAGAAAAAATGATGTCCGCCATCTTGGATTTAAAAAAGAATAACTTTTTCGTAACAAGCACCCCAATTAACCTCGAAATTGACACCCATATCAAATTCTAAGAAAAAAACGGCGTCCGCCATCTTGGATTTCAAAAAGAATGGCTTTTTCGTTACAAGCACCCCAATTAACCTCGAAATTGACACCCATATCAAACGCTAAGGAAAAAATGACGTCCGCCATCTTGGATTACAAAAAGAATGGCTTTTTCGTAACAAGCACCCCAAATAACCTCGAAATTAACACATATCAAATTATAAGAAAATGACCTCCGCCATCTTGGATTTCAAAAAGGATGGCTTTTTTGTAACAAGGACCCCTAATAAACTCAAAATTGATACCCGTACTTGGTAAATTAAAATACGTCCGCCATCTCGAAATTCACCCTTGGTAATTAATAAAAAAAGTCCACCATCTTGTCGTGGGACATACAAATTATAACACAGTCATATAAATATTTAATTTCCAAACAGATGCCCTGTGCAATAACCTATTAAAAAAAAGGCGTGCGCGGGTCGGCCATTTTAAATAAACAAATAAAAATAAATACGCACGTCACACGCGATAGCCCTGAATGATAGAGCCCGACATAGTAACATCGTTTTGTTCCCAAGTCGGGCTCGGCTTACCCGCGTCTCACCTCTCACACCCCGCACGATTGCCCTGTCTAGACGTCTTCGTCGGACGACTGTAGGATTATTAGACTGTGGTTATACCTTAGCCTTCAGTTCCTGCTGCTGGTGTATTTGATGGCGTTGTTTTTGGAAGACACTTCGAGGTAGTCTAGGTTTGAGTGGGTCCACACCAGCCGACACTAGACGACTATTTACTTCTTCAGTTATCTTCGATCTGACTACTTTCATAGGGCTGTAATCAAGTTATGATGAAGTTATGTTAATCTTATGTATAGTATTGTATTTAGTATCGGTATTTCTTTCTGATCCGTAAATAAAACGTACATCATCATGCATGTAATGATTACGATGCTGTGTAGCATTCTAGAAAAAAAAGTTTGTTGATATAGAAACTCTTCACATCCATCCCAGAAGAGGTCTTCAAAACGCTTGGAGCTAGCTGGAGCGAGAAGGGCATTGTTATCGGAGAGAGAAGATTAACGAATCTTCGCTTCGCCGACGATACAGTCTTGTTCTGCTCTTCTGCTTCGGAGCTCGGGCAGATGCTTGAACAACTAAATGCTGCAAGCCGCGAGGTCGAACTGGAAATGAAAATGTCAAAGACCAAACCTATGACCAACAGCACCAAACGCCATCTTTACGTCGAGGGTGTTAGGGTGGAGTACGTCTATGAATACGTGTATTTGGGCATAATAGTCTCATTCCAGGGGACACAAGATAAAGAAATTCTACGTCGGACCGAAAACACCTGGAAGAGCTTTTGGTCCATGAAAGACCTGATGAAGGGAGAACTTCCTTTGTCGCTAAAGCGGAAACTCATGGACGTTTGCATCCTCCCCATCCTCACGTACGGTGCATAAACTTGGTCTTTGATAAACCTTCAGAAGTCCACACCGGCGGTTTGCAAGCGACGGCGACACGACGCATGGAACGCAGTATTTTGGGAGTCAAACTTTCAAACCGCTAAGAAACACGGTACTGCAAAATTGCCGATGTGGGAGAAAAAGCTGCCAAGCTGAAATGGGACTAGGCTGGCCACGTATGTCGAATATTATACAATCGCTGGGCAAAAAATACATCCGATTGGGTGCTAAAGGGAGAACTTTACGTCGTGGCAGACCCAATCGAAGATGGCGAGCTGACTTGGACCGCTTCATGAAGGACTAGACCACGGTCGCAGAAAGCCGCGCGCAGTGGAAAGAGTGGAGAGAGGCAGCAGTGGGACACTATGGGCTGATGTAATAATTACAATTTAGCGAAATCATAATGGGTTATTAATTAAAAGTTTGTCTAACCTTGTGGGAACGATAGCTGGAGAGTTATCTTTAGAATTTTTAATATGATTTGACTTTAATTTTTCTTTTTTTACTCTTGGTGTTTTTGCATTTACTATCTGGGAATCACGTGCAGTTGGCGTATGATTAGTATTTTCTTCCACTTTTTTAAGTTTGTTTGAAATTTCCATTTTATGATTGGCAGGTTCCTTTACGTCCAGAGCTTTATCTATTTGTAATGGCTTAACATTTTCTGAACTTGATATATCTGAAGAACTGGAAGTTATAGGGCCAATATTTAGCAACTCTTGTGCTTTTCTATGAAGTTTTTCAAGGGTTTTACGGTCAGCTTCTTGATCCGATTTATTTGTATTTATTTTTCTCTTTACCGATTTTTTTCTGATATTGGAAGAGTTAGGTGTTTTTGTCGGAGTCTGAAATGTGGCAAATTAAATATTAGAAATCAATGCTCATAATTATTCTCGTGTTTTTAATAAAATTCTAATCAGCTCTAAAACTTACTGGTGTATCATCAGTACTATCAACACGTCCATTCGTTTTAGCATGAATACTTTGTTGCAATAACGCTTGCAACTGAGCCGCTCGTTCCCTTTCTGTTTCGGCCAGAGCACGAGATTCTTTAGCATCTCTGGCAACATCATTCAACTTCTGAAGCAATTGCTCGTATTGTTTCGACTGAACTTCGGCCCGATTCGACCAAAGTAGTACTTGAGCGTCGACTTCCTTATTTCGATTAGCATTTTCTTTTTCTGTTCTTATTCTCTAAAATAATAAGTTATTATACTTATACCTGTGTATCTAAAGCAAGAATGGATCCTAGTACCTACCTGCCATAAATTAAAATTAAAAACTAAACAAAGTTTGATGTGATTACCGAGTCCTTAAGTTCTTTTTTCAATGCCAATATTTCAGCACCTTGTTGTTTTATTGTTTCATGTAATTCAATAATAACATTCGTTCCGGTTGAAGCAGGTTTCTCAGTTTCCTTTTCTTTGAAAATCTTAATTGATTCTATTATCTGGTTTCTTAATTTATCCATTTCTTTGTTATAATTTTCATGTTCTTCTTTTTTCCATTCCTCAATTTTGTTTAATAAGTATTCTTCATTATTCGTTGATACCTCTGCGTCTTTCATATTTTTCTTTACCTCTTGGATGATATTAGTACTGTTAGGTTTAACTTCATCTATTATTGTTTTAGGTTGATTATTTTGATGAGTTGTGTTAGCAATTACTTTTTCCATTTCTTTTAATTTATTCTTAAGTTCATTGACTTCTGCACTTAATTTGGTATTTTCATTGTTCATGGTATTTTCTTCTTTGTCTTTCTGAGGTGTCTCAATAGTATTCGAATGTCGTCTAGATATATGACTCTTCAAGTAAAGTTGGTTTAGAAATACCTTGTCGCAATAATTACACTTGTTATACTGGAGTGCATCATTCGATGTTGAGGGAAATATATCGCCTTTGTGCGAAAGGGTTTGTAAAATCATGGTTGCTATGTTATCATTTCCATATGGCAGAGGAGTCTTAAAACCGTGCCTTGACCTTTTTCTCAGTCTTCGTATTTCTTCATCCTTTTCTCGAAGATCCTTTTTGCATGTATCTAGTTCCTGTAATGAATTCTCAATGTTAACTTCTGCATGGGTTTAAAAAATGTTGGAAATTATGTACCTTTTCTATGGGTATATTATACCTTTGCTAGAGATGTTATTTCCTCCCGCAACACGTAAACACTACGGTCTAGGTAATGCCGACAAAATTGCTGATATTCAACGGCCAGTTGTGCAAGTCTGAACAGTTTCAGGACTCCTTCGTCAAGTATGCGCACATCAAATTCTGATTCAATCACGCAATCCAATATCTGTTCATCAAGGTTTTTTTTATTAGAATGTGATAGGTACCTACCTAAGTATTTCCTCACAAAATTGATTTATTATTTTTGAATAGGTAAAGAATAATTCAAAATACTTAAACAAAATTAGGTCAATATTTTCCACATGATTTGTTAATAAGGTACAATCGACAAAGTTGAATCATGACCTATTTTGACAATAAATCGTTTGAATCCTTCAAAATGACAAAGATCAAAGTCGTTGCCATGGATAATGTAGGCTTACGCGAATGTAGACCTAATTGTATTTAAATGTCTTTATGAAAATAAGCCTATGGTGGGTCATAATTCAATTTTGTCGATTGTACCTACGTGCTCTGCTGTTTATTACATTGCGCTAAAGTTTTTTACTCAAAAGCAATTCATGATTGTTCAAATTATTCAAGTACTTAAATTCGTATGCTTTTGTAGTGAGCAACAAGTGAGCACCGTTGATACTTTCTAAATACAAGCACATTACTTGTTATTATTTCATCAATAGGCAATAGTTTTTATGATAAATTAATATTAAGTCCTTACGTCATTCAAATGCTGTTCGAGGATTATAAATTTTCTCTCTTTTATCAGACTTTCAATATCTATCAGTCCTGTAACAAAATGTTATAAAACAATAATAATAAGCCACGTTACAAAAAAATTACAGGTTGTTGCTTAGTAGTCACGTGCAATCGTTATGTACGACTGTCGAGAATTATTAAATACTTACACCTTGCCTTCACTTGTATCACAATTAATGTGTGCTAGATTAATTACGATCAAAATAAGACCTAAGATTTCAATAAAAGTACTCACTAATTTTATTCCAGTCTATATGAATGCGAGGTCGATGAGTGTTGAAAGTAAAACCAGATTCTTCCGCAAGTTTAGGGAAATGGTGATGCAGTTCGAACGATGTTTTACACGCCATTGCGTTAAATTGAAAGTGTTACTGTTATAATGAATTCATGAAAAGTGATAAAATAATTCGTTTACTCCGTGATTGACACTGTGATACCATTGTTTGTTTGTATTCGTTGCCTAGCAACCGTGTGCCAAACAAAATCTGAAGGCTCGTATTCCGTCAAGCGTCAAGCCCATAAATATGTCAGGTTTCCTCCTTTAAGTATATCCTTTTGTCAGTTGTTTCATAACTAATCTTATCTATCTATCTAATATCTTCTTGTATATTTATATATAATCAGGATCTCGGAAACTGCTCCAAGGATTTTCATGAAAGTTACAGATTTGGTGTCCGTTTCGACCGCGCGGCCACGACGTTTTTTTTTAATAGAAACCATCCCAAGTTTTTGTAAAAACATGTAAAAGTCGATTCCCAAAATCCATAAATTTGTCAAAGCAATGGTTAAAAAGTTATAAGGGTTTGAACGTGGCCGCGCCATCGAAACTTTCCGAACCGCGCGGCCATGGAGATCTTTAAAACTAAGAGTCGCAGAGACCTGAAATTTTGGGAAATAGTAGATTGAATTTGTAAACCAAATGTAAAAATATAGAAAAAAATCCTGTGTTTATATTTTAGGAGCTGCAAGGCTAAAACCTCATGGCCGCGCCATTGAAACGGTGACGAACACGTTATCGCCGATATCTCGCTGAAAAAACATCTCAGACGTTTGAAGTTCTTTGTAAAATATAGATTTTAATTTGTCGAAACATGTAAAAATACAACAAAAAATCCTAGGATTATATTTTAGGAGCTATAAGACTAAAACCCCATGGCCGCGCCATCGAAACGTTGAAAATTTAGTTTTTCACCAATATCTCGCTGAAAAAGCATCGCAGAGGTCTGAATTTTTTTGTAAAACCTAGATTTGAATATGTCGAAACTACCAAAAATACAAAAAAAAATCCTAGGTTTATATTTCAGGAGCTTTTGAACAAAATCTCTAATACATCTTTAATATCTCGATTAGGGTGACCACGGATTATTATTTACAGAGAACTTTCCACCTATTTTTATATTAGAAATGATATTATCTCAAGGATTCGAATTTAAATAAAACAATAAGGTACGTAAAAAAATAATGTTATTTCTTTAAAAATCACAGATTGTTCGCTTACACTAGGACATACATTTCTTTAAAATTCACATAAATCACAGATTGTTGGTTTACACAAGGACATACATTTCTTTAAAAATCACATAAATCACAGATTGTTGGCTTACACTAGGACATACTTTTCTTTACTGTCCTAGTGTAAGCGAACAATCTGTGATTTTTAAAGAAATAACATTATTTTTTTACGTACCTTATTGTTTCATTTAAATTCGAATCCTTGAGATACTATCATTTCTAATATAAAAATAGGTGGAACGTTCTCTGTAAATAATAATCCGTGGTCACCCTAATCGAGATATTAAAGATGTATTAGAGATTTTGTTCAACAGCTCCTGAAACATAAACCTAGGATTTTTTTTTGTATTTTTGGTAGTTTCGACATATTCAAATCTAGGTTTTACAAAAAAATTCAGACCTCTGCGATGCTTTTTCAGCGAGATATTGGTGAAAAACTAAATTTTCAACGTTTCGATGGCGCGGCCATGGGGTTTTAGTCTTATAGCTCCTAAAATATAATCCTAGGATTTTTTGTTGTATTTTTACATGTTTCGACAAATTAAAATCTATATTTTACAAAGAACTTCAAACGTCTGAGATGGTTTTTCAGCGAGATATCGGCGATAACGTGTTCGTCACCGTTTCAATGGCGCGGCCATGAGGTTTTAGCCTTGCAGCTCCTAAAATATAAACACAGGATTTTTTCTATATTTTTACATTTGGTTTACAAATTCAATCTACTATTTCCCAAAATTTCAGGTCTCTGCGACTCTTAGTTTTAAAGATCTCCATGGCCGCGCGGTTCGGAAAGTTTCGATGGCGCGGCCACGTTCAAACCCTTATAACTTTTTAACCATTGCTTTGACAAATTTATGGTTTTTGGGAATCGACTTTTACATGTTTTTACAAAAACTTGGGATGGTTTCTATTTAAAAAAAACGTCGTGGCCGCGCGGTCGAAACGGATACCAGATTTGGGGGTTTTCGGCTCAAGGAATCGATTTATCAGGTCCCAGGTTCGAGGAAAGCTCGGTTCCCAAGATATAGACATTTTAAAAACTGAGCGAAGCTCGGTCAACCAGATATTTATACACATAGTAAAATTAGTAATAATTTAGTGTTACCCTTACAATAATTATGTCTTTTAATTTTATGTGTGTACTTGTGTTATTAATTGTGGTTAGGAGATGAAGTAGGAAGAAAAACAAATCGTTTTGTGATTATTAACCACTTTGCTTGCTTAACTTTATTAGTCCATGTTACAGAGCCTGTTTCATCGTAGAGATATCTATAGCAATGCTTATACCTATCTAAGAGGAGCAGTCTCATGGATCTAGGGGTGGGCCTGGCGACATACTGCTGATTCTTAATTTTTTTTTGTATTTTTTTATATGTCGTCGACCGATATTTAAAGCAAATGTAAGGTCTAAAAAGTGTGCAACGTCAACTCGATACCCAAAACGTGAACTCAAAATACGCAAGTGCCGATTTGTAAGGTGGACAACCTGAATATTTTGCAACCAGCACACGCTCTGTGCTCGAGTTTAAATAGCTTTGTACAAATGTAAATGTTTCCGTATAAAAATAATAAATAACATCGCGTTGGCAAAATCGTGTGTCCATAGAGCAAAGCCGAGAGCCGAGTCGTGAAGGTGATGTCGGAGGCATAAGCGAGCTGTTCAGGCGGCAGGCTTCTCCTCGGAAACGGCGGTAGCGCCTGACGCCACGGAGCCGGTCTCGTCCGGCGACGCCTGACACGACAGGGACGGGAATCTCTGGTACAGAGCAGCGCGGTACTTCGGGTGGCTACAACAATAATTTGGCGTCAGAATACGTACAATTGTCGTTTGCCTATCTACCATAATCTCGCAGCTAAGTACGATATTCAAACATTTGACGACCTTAAAAAGAAAAATAAAATATTTTTGAAAAAAGGGAAGTCTTCAAACCAAACACAAAATAACTTTTTCACTTCAGTAGCTCAAACATACTGGTTTTGCTGCCTGAAATCAGTGAGCAAAATGCGATTTTGCTTTATTAGGAGAGGCACTTTTGAACGACTATTATTAAATGGGAAGGGATGGGATTGATTCTACACCCGGCAGTTTTTTTTATGTTGGGTTTTGAAATCGCCGTCGGTTCCCTTTTTATTAGCGATCGTCTCTGAAAATCTACAATCCAAGTAAGCAAAAACGGATCCACGATTCCACGTGGGCAACGTCACGTTCGGTGTTCATTACATTCTGGAGAAGGTTTTAGTATAACATCCTGAAAACTACATTGAAATCCGTTCAGCCAAACGCGAGATAATCGCATACAATCATACAATAAAGGTCGAACTGAGAACCGACTTTTCTTTTGAAATCCGTTAAAAAACAAATAATTGCCAAATACAGACCTGATGCCATATACTATAGGATTGTAGACAGCGTTAGCCTTAGCAAAGAGTGAGCCCCAGATGGTAGCAAGAGGGCTGATGGGCGCACTTTCGAACACACCCGTGTAGTTGATCACGAGGTATGGTGTCCACGCCATGAACCAGAGTGATATGGTCATTAGAGCTACCTGAAATATTATGTTGCGGTTAATAGAATTTCGATGAATACCGAGACAAAGCATTAACGCAGGTTAGAATGAGTTCGACCTTTGCCAATTTGCACTCCGCGCTGGTATTTGCTGCTTCTGAAGACCTGAGGGAAGCTACGTTCATTTTCTTAGCTTGTTCCCTCATTCCCTTCTCGTGAGCTGCTACGGCCTGAATCCAATAGAGAAACATTACAATTCACCGTTATTTACAAAAAATAACCAAGATAGTTAGCATTATACCTAAAGGTTTTTTCTTCATTACCTGGACAATAAAGAAATAAGAGTAAATGATAAGCAGAAGAGGCATGAAGTAGCAGAATACGGAGTAGATAAGGATATAGCTTCGGCTGAACCAATCTTTGGACAAGTAGTCAGTGCCACACGCTGTCATGTTTCCTTCAGGTACATAACTGAAATATTGTATTGAAATACATTAAATATGACCTTGTTTATTGTCTAGTACGTAAATTAAATTTTGGAGTCCTTACCGGTTCCAGCCGAAGAATGGTGCGAGAGTCCACGCGAGTGAGAACACCCAAATGCCGAGTATACGCAGAAGTGCTCCGTTGTTGGTCATGGGCTTGGCTGCGATACCTTTCACAATGACATTGTAGCGATCGAAAGCTATCATTGTCATGGTCCAAATCGATGCACATCCAAATAGCGAGCCCGCACAAGCGTAGAGTTCACATGCAAGAGGACCTGAGGGAACGCAAATAATAGTGGTAACAGAATGTAACAAAAGAATAACATTATTAAGTAACAACACTAATTTGCTGAGATACTCACCCCAAACCCATGTTTCGTTGTAACAATTTACCACCATAGCCGGAGACATAGCGCACATCATGAGGAAGTCGGAAAAAGCGAGATTAACAACTAGCAAGTTTGATGGAGTTTTAAGACTCTGAAATAGAAATATTATAAAAGTAAGTTAAGCATAAACAAAAATTTGCCAAAACAAAAATAAAGAGCATAACCCTCCTGAAGCAGACGGGTATATAAGACAGACCTTCGTTGACATAAATATATAGATGACCATTCCGTTGCCAGAGATAGAGATGAATCCAAGACAGCCGATAGTGAATCCCAAAAGTCCGTGCCAAAGCGGGTTCATTGGAGGAAACTGGTACCTGTTTAAAAACATAGGTATTAAAATGAGGGTCACAAATAAACACGAACTCAAAAAATATTTAGACGCACCAGTAAGGATCGACCATGTGGAGCATATCTGGCGGCACCTTGTCCACGACGGTTTGGTTGGCGGCGCCATACGCCGCTACTTGGCCACCCCATGCTTGCAGGGCAGCTATACCGGGCCCGGGATCCAGAGTCAGCGACATCTCTGTCGTTGTCGTTCACCTTAGAATTGTGCTTCCATTAGCCAAGAATCACTCACGAAATTAAATAACAGGTCGAATCCACTTTGCGCTTACTTAAAATTAGGGAGAGGAATGCTCCGAGATGGTTAATACAAAAATACTGAAGAAAATCGTTAAACGAACTACTCCAGTCTTCAGTGTAGTTTAACCAATCCCGTGGTGCGGCGGGGCTGCCGTGGCTGTGGAGGCTACTCGTCGGTCCCCGGTTTTGCAACGTCTTTTATATATGCAGACCATTAGGATTAACAGTGACGTCGCGAAGAAAATCAATATTCATAATGAGATCTATCGTATCCAAGAAGGTGAACACATTACTTATACAATACTTGGAGACAATTTTTACACAGGGACGGACTTTTGCAAAATAAAAGTTATTTACCTACTTTTTTAGTTCGATCACCACCACCACACATCGAAAGTCAAAACATCAAACACGTCTTGTTATTTATAAAGGAAGTTACAAGACAAAATCAAAATGTTCACGACATGGTGAGCGCAGGGGCTGAGCGACCGACTGCCGTGCAGCGTGTCTTCTTCTCTTACCCGCACTTAACAAGTTTGTTACATACAAGTAGTTACAATATAGGAGAAACTCCTAAATCGGGGCAAAGTTTAAAAAAAAATGAATTGTGTTAGTCAAAATTAGTACCTACTTGCTCATTTCAACCCTGCATTTCTTATGTCCTACTCCGCTAATATCGTTATGAGGCCACTAAGAAGTACTTGCTATAACGTTAACTGGATTATACCCTCCTCTAGCTGTCGTCGCATTTACATCGCACGTTCTTTATACCTTCTCCTACTTATTCATTCTTAATACGTACCCCTACATTTTATTTAGACCGAAAAAGCGCCATTAATGGGTTGTAAGGTTTCAGTTTTCAGCTTGAGAGAAATAATTTTAGTTCTGCTTTTTTACGAATTAATTTGATAAAGATTTTTATCTAAGTAAGCAATGGATGGATTGATCGAGACGCCACGAAAATAATTATATGTAGGTACCTACTATGATGTACGATTATGCGATTAAACCTTTAAACAACCACGGTCGGAGAACGGAGATATTATCCTACCTACAGAGAATATTCACGATTTTTGTTGTTTTGTTAGATTTTATTGCAACTATTCTATGTCTTTCTGTTTATGTAGATAGACAGATATAATACTTTTTTTGTAAACCATATTATTTTACAAATAGGAGCAAAAAGAGAGGAACTATTATTTCACCGATTCGTAGCCTGGTTGCCGGGGGCACGACAATTGATATGAAGTATGGCCACATATTAGTATGATGGCGGTTAAAAGTAAATAGGAAGTAAGAAAGTGGCACCGGTTGCCGAAAACTTTTGCAGTAATTGGCTATAGACAGGGTGGAATTTTGTAATGCCACCTGGAGGGACAGTACTCTTAAGAGCAAACAAGTCAACATTTTTTCCATAGAAACTTCGTTGGGGTTTTACTCCATTAATTGACAAAGTACATCCAAAATTAAACATGGTATCGTTTTGTCTCATTATTAATTACCCGACTGCGCGACGCAAAGGAGGGTAATGTGTTTATCAGTCTATGTATGTATGTATGTTTGTTTCTATGTGGAGTTCTAGAGACCAAACGCGTAGGCCGATTTTGATAATTTTTACGTCAATCGATTCGTCTTAACCTTGCGAGTGTCACTAAAGACATGACAGTAATCAAAATTCACCACAGCGACAACCAGACGCCATATTGTCAAAATGAAAAAAAAAATGTCGATGAACTATGGCATGTGGGGTATCGTTGAATAGGTATTTTAAAATCATTATTAGGTTCCGTTTATCATTTTTCATTTTAAATAATAGTTTAGGATATATAACGATTTAAAGTTGTTTAGCAAAAAAAAATTCTCTAACTAAAAAGTATGAAATAAAAAAAATATTTAACGAAAAACAAAAAACCCGACTGCGTTAAAAAAAACTAAAAAGAAAGAAACAAGCCCAGTAGTTAAGAATTCACTCATTCACACTCACAGTCGGGGCCCGTTGGGAAGATTTGATTGGTATAATTTGAATGGGCCCCGACTGTGAGTGTGAATGAGTGAATTCTTATCTACTGGGCTTGTTTCTTTCTTTTTAGTTTTTTTTAACGCAGTCGGGTTTTTTGTTTTTCGTTAAATTTTTTTTTTTGTCTGTACGGAAGCAGAATTGTAAAATATGAAGCTATTAAAAAGTTACGAGCTTCTAAAGATTCGTTTTTTGCTAATTTTAACACAATTTTAGGTGTAAATTAGAAGCTAAAGAAGCATCAAATTTCCAAAACGAAGTCCGTACCGACACAGCAAATTTATCGAAGAATTTAATAAATTTTATTTGAAATTAATTGGTGCAGTGGTTTTTTCATAAAACCCCAACAGCCAAAGGCTTTTTCGTATTTTTTTACGCGCGCCTTTTACTCTGAATGATCGTGCATCTCACTGAATAAGTATTCCCCTGTTTTCTCCACGGGGGGATGACGCTCGCGCACACATGAACAATATGGCTCGATTTCCGGTGAATTATCATGGTTTTGACCATGCCTGCCAGTGTGTTCGAGCTCGCGACTAGCGCTTTTACTCAGAGGAAACATTCCTTTATTTTTGAATAGAAAGCAAACTGCATTCAAAGATTTTCGAAAATTCTATTCTCCCACATGGGAATCGAACCGGCTAAAATCTGAAAAAATTATAACCTGTACCGGTACTTTTATTGCATCGATCGTTAGGGTCAATTATAAGGATGAAATCTCTCTAACAAACATGATAAATTAAATTAAAGGAAAACCAGGAAATCTTAAATTAATTTAATTATTTACAAAAAATGATAAACTAACTAATTAGTTGCTCGAAATGGGCTCGAAATGGCATCTAATTTATAGACCGTGGAAGCTATGACGTCACATTTTGACATTTGGGTAAAAACAAACACAGGAACGTATTGCATTTTGAGATAATTTACATTTTGAATACATTATCTAGTGTTTACAAGGTATAAAATACCTACCTTATTGTTTTGCTCCCGGTTGCAACCATGTCTCTAGAAGAGAATCCTGCAGGGTTTTTTAGATTTCCTGCTAGTGAAAAAATCTTTAAAAAATGGAAAACACTCTGCCGGTACGTTACTGCTGATTAATTATTATTCTAGTCTGAGGACTCGTTGTATTGACTTGTATTGCTGACTTACTCATTATTTTCAATTTCAGTCGTAAGGATAGAGACCCTACTCGTGAAGACTGTCTTTGTAGTTGTCATTTTGCTGATGAAAAGGATGTTGTTCCATCAATTTTTGCACACAATAGTAACAAGAAGTTCGACGCAGACATTATTATTAATTACAAAAAAGATAAAATAACAAAAATCCCACGTCGAAACCTGTTTGTTTTTACCCAAATGTCATCTTTTTACGTCACACTTCCACGGTCTATAATGTTTGTTAGAGAACTAAAAATTCCACTCTGTTTATGGTAACGTTAGGAGCTGCCGGACTGTAAATTACTAATTGAGGTACCTATCTCTATTCTATCTACATCTCGAATGATCGAATCGAAGTTCTGAATATTCATTTTTAAAAGCAGCACAGAATAAGTCCCCGGAATATGTCGGTATGGATGGCTTAATTGCCACTGGATCTAAAAGTGTTGAACGCAAAGTTGTTGTTAAAAAGTGACAATTTACCTACTCTATCATTAAAACAAAGTGACATTGAAGACAATAACATCCTAAGGCTGTGCAATCTCTCCTTTTTACGTTAAAGTGGACAGGCACATCAATGTCTCAGTTGCGAACAATGCTTTCAACTGGCACAAATCCAGACAGTGGCCCGCCATAAAAATCTATTCAGTGCCCATACTATGAGCTGTCATTACGATACCCGATTATTGATATCGACCGCGTTGGGCGCGCTCATTGGCCCGATCCAAGGTTGTATGAACTCTCAACCAATGAGAGCGCCAAACGCGGTCGATATCGATGATCGAGTATCGTAATGACAATTCATGGTATGGCTACAGGACTTTGCTCTGTAAAAGCTCGGCTACCCCATCAAGCAAGCTACAACAATCTGTCGAATTTCATTAAGTTTTTCAACCTTATTACAAAAGTGGAAGGTAAATGTTCAATTGGTAGACAGATTGTACATGATGTACAATTTGTGTATGTAAGAAGTACACATAAATCGAAGATTCCAGAAGGAAGGAGGAGTAAATCATCTCATCACAGAAGTTGTTAAATAACAAAATCACTATTTTTCCCTATTATTTGCAGACTTTGAAACTTCTCGAGTACAAATCCGGTACCTCCTAGGAAGATATTATATGGGAAGAGTCCTGATTATAATGAATAATAAATAGTTTCTAGCAGCCGCGGGCCGGCAATACGTAATAGCCATGGACCTAAAAAAAAAGTCGGACGGAACTTCACGAAGAAACAAGTGAAGCACCCATAGTAAGTCAGTGCGCTTATATGTACACGCCAGAACACACACATTCATACCATAGTAAGTCAGCCGTCGGCCATTACGCTTCGAACGACACTCGCGGTTTTATACGGTGTTATTTTGTCTAATAAAAATCAAACTATGCCGTCATGTGTTGTGAAAAGTTGCCGAAACCACAGTGGTTCAATCAAAAAAAGCCAGGGGATCACTTTTCATAGGTAAGCATGTCAATTTGAAGCTTATTTCTCGATTTTACGTCAATAAATTTAATAAACATCTCGAAATCAATCAGTGTTGCAACTATTTCAAGGTTCAAATTATTTTAAAATGGGGAGATTTATATTTTATGTTACTATTTATCGCTACCTATTGTATTCTTCTATATTTTTACAGATTTCCCTCAAATGATGATTGGAAAAATGATTGGATTAAAATAATAAGGGAGTGTAGACGTGAAAATAATTGGAATCCATCAAAATCTAGTGTAATCTGCAGTATACATTTTGAGAAGCATTGTTTGTACTCAACTAAAGGCGGACTTCTTCGCGTTGTTGCTAACGCCGTACCAACAAAGGTAATTAAAATTTCAATTAATTTAAGGTCCTCTTCTTACAACCTAACCTCTTAGTTATAAACTTTAAAACCGAAGAGGCCGTATGATCTTGATGCCTTTGCATTTCCGACTAGGAATTTGCCGCGTTTTGTTTTCTTCAAATGCATAAACGTTTAGTTTGTTTTAATTTATTTTTTTAAATAAGTTATTGTTAAGGGGGATGCTCCAACCAGCCCGCGAAATTCAAATTTTTTTACGTTTTTTGCAATTTGCAGGCCAGTGACATGTTGTAACTTTATAAATATTTGTGTTGCGCAAATAACGAGTATAATTTTAAATGTAAAAAATATCAAAAAACTTGCTCCATCAGCTCTCACATAGAAAAGGTGCATCATGTTAAAATCTCCGAAATCTAACTACGATGCACCTTTTCTATGTGAGAGCTGATGGAGCGAATTTTTTGACAATTTTTATATTTAAAATTATACTTGTTATTTGCGCAACACAAATATTTATAAAGTTACAACATGTCACTGGCCTGCAAATTGCAAAAAACGTAAAAAAATTTGAATTTCGCGGGCTACATCGAAGCAATCACCTTAAATTTAAATGGTTAAATAATGCTTATCTCATATTATTATTATGTTAATTTTTTCGCAAGTGGTACGAAAAGTAGAGTATTTTCCTCAGTGATAAAGCTGTCTTAGTCTTGGGTGAACTTAAATCCCTCGCTACACTCAGGACGCGTGTTAAATCCCTCGCTTCGCTCGTGATTTAAGTTTCTAACACCCTTGCTACGCTCGGGAGTAAGCCTCGAGTCCTTCGTTATGCTCGCGATTTAAATCGTTACCCGCGACAGAAGACACTGCTTTATCCCCTTGGTTAATAATCTACTATTTCATTCCACCTATTCGAAAAGGACGACTTGGTTCGCCTTTAAGTGCGCCCAAAACTGGTGTTTTCTATAGGGAACTTTTAGCGGGTAGTAATGAGTTTTTAATCCTCTTTATAAGTGCGCCGCAAATAACTTTGCCGCGCACTTTTGATAGGAAGCTTTTAGCGGGCACTAATGAGTTTTTAATCCTCTTTATAAGAGCGCTACGCTCAGGATTCTACTGTAGAATCCCTCACTTCGCTCTGGATACAAAGTAGCGCCCTCGCCGTAAAAATATTACTTTGTCATACAATCTACTATTATTTTAATCTTGTTTTAATTATTTTACCTTTATTTTAACAATAGGTATACGTCACAAAAACTTGTAATTAAACCCATGGACCTTTTTTTTTAGGTCCATGATTAAAACTAAGTTCGAGGGGAGATCTTATTAAAATATTGTTTGAAAATGGGTAATTTTTTCCTTCATCTGGCAACCCTTTAGAAACCCACACATAGTAAAGCAGCGGCCATTTTGGTGCTTCACTTGTTTCTTAGTGAAGTTCCGTCCGGCTTTTTTTTTAGGTCCATGGTAATAGCATAGTATTTTTAATACTTCATGAAATCATCAAACGGCTTATCTTAATACAATGTACAGACGCCAGCACATCAAGCAGAGCCAGAGTCAGATTTTTTGATAGATTTTCAACCTTATCACTTGTGGAAACTGGAAGGTTAATATTCGATTAGTAAAATTTGTCAGATTCGGGTAGGTTGACCTGCTGGCGTCTGTACCTATTATGGTAATAAAGGTGGCACTCTCAGAATCGTACCTACTAATATTCTGCAATCTTTCAATAGCCCTTTACGGTCACGGTTACATGAAAAGACAATTCCGCAACTCCGGCAAAATGCTGTAGGTATAGCATACGAATGGGTAACATTTAACAAAAAAACACAATCTGCGCCCGTCATGATACGAGGTTTTTTTTCGAGTTTCATATCTTCCTTGACTTCCTCCGCCTGGGGAAAGGCGGAGGGGCATGTCCAACTTGACTGACTAAAACCACCCCGGTGTTCCCTCGCACACTTGCGTCCGGAGCTGCGGGTGCGCATGTGACTTGCGCTGGCCCAGACTAGTGCCGGCTCGCCTTTTGCAGGCCCCTTCCGGTTGGGGTGTTGTGAGGTGTTCTCCCCCGTACCTCTTAGATATGTGCGCGCGGAACACTGCACGCTGCCTTATTCTTGGGTCCAATTGAGCGGGGGATGACAGACGTCCCCAAATCTGCCACCCATTTATGGAGGCCAAAAGAGAGCGTTGTCGGCTCTCCTTCGATGCCCGGTGCGTCTGCTGCGGGATGGGAGAGCACTGGCGATCTCCCTCTCCCTTTCCGCCGCTTCCTTTTGCGAGATGACATCCTCGCAAAAGGAAATCACTGCGTCCCAGGACTCTGCCTCCAGCCTCTCCGACCTTTGACTTGACAACGTCCAGGAGTGATAGGACGCTCCCCACTTTTGAAGTTAGAGCACGGCTCGGCTCGTCCCACATGACACTCGGCCAGCGTATGCCACGCCGTATCCTCCAGACATTGGACGCAGTGATGACAGTGACACCGACCGTCGCGTCCAGCTCCCTGCTTATTCGACAAAGGTATTTTCCCGAAGCAGCCGTGCCCCGAGAGAACCTGCGTCGCTCGCAACGTCAGGGCCGGAGCCGTGCCTCCTTCCGAGCTAATCGTAGAGTACTGGCTGGATCGCCTCGATCGTATCGAGACCAGCGGAAGGGCGTAAAAGCCTTTCCCGCCATGCCGGGACCAGTCACGTGGTCTAACCAAAAACAACTGCTGTATGTTTTGTTACAATACATTTTTGCTTTCAATTCGGGGGTTTTTAAAACTCGAATGCACTGACTTAATTTTTTTTTATGAACGCGGCCAACTGTCAAATTGATTAGACATTTATGACAATGTCAATGTCAAAATTAAAATTTAAAAGTGCATAATTATTTTATTTACCACTTTAAAAAAATTGTTACTGATTTACTGTGTAGTGGATTTAAATATAAGGAGATATTTTGAAAAAGTTCTATCTTCTTTTCAAGTTCTAACAACGCATTAGTGATGGATCTGACCGACGAAAACATTGAACTAAGTGAAGACGAAGAAGAAGAAATTACCGCTGAAGTAGTGCTAAAAACTCTTCAAAGTGCCTGGCAGAACGAGAGGTTAGCTCCAGAAATACTGCCACATCGCAATGACATGGTGGAATGCATGTTGGGGCAAATACAACACATGGAGCGCAACATAAACAAACTTCCTAAAACAGACCTTCGTGCTACTATACACAAAATGGAATTGAGTAGAATTAAATTTATCATATGCAATTATCTTAAAACTAGGCTTAATAAAATAGAAAAATATTGCATACCAATATTAAACGAAGAAAGACAACGGTTGGAGTCTGGAACAAATTTTCTAACCCCGTCAGAGTACAAGTATGCTCAAGAGTATCTTTTGAATATGGAAAATCACATGAAGACTGTTGTGCTAGATAAAATGCCTGGGAATATGCAAATGTTTGAAAATAGTAAAATGGCAGAACATCCTAACATGCGAAGCCATGTGTTTCTAAAAGCCAATGAAACAGTTAATGGAGTTGTGCTGGAAGATCTTGCTGGCGAGGATGAAGAAATAGATTTAGAAGGTTTGTACGCTCTGTCGACAGAAATCTCTTGTTACATCAAGTTAATCCATTGACCAAAACATTTAATTCAAAATGTTCTTTGCTAATAACAGTTTGTTGTTTCAGAGGGCTCACAACATATTCTGCAGTACAAACCTATTGCTGATCTAGTTAAGAATGGAAAAGTGCAACTTATATGAAATAAAAACTCTAATTGTACACAGCAATGTTTATTTTGTTTTTCTCATGGTCACCATGAGTGCCCATTAAGCAACCAGGTTGGGATGGATCAATTTGTTGCGGAATTACCTGTTGTTGGTAAGATTTTCTTTTGTTAACTTTAGCCCATGTCATCTGAGGTCTGAAACAACCACTTTGAGCAATATTCCTAATGATTCACATCATGCATTTCCAGCAGGGTCATTGACCCTAAAAAAATAAATGCCATGCACCTTGATTTTCATTCACAAAGTGAATCATGTGGAATATCATTAAGTGGCCCTCTTAAATCACAGCTCTTGTATTGTAGAATGCATTTTAGTTAGCATAATGTTCCAGTTTCCGAAATGTTAGGGGGAAAAGGTAATAAAATGGCGTATACAGAAAACATGAAATATATTTTCATTGACACTGATTGTATATTTAACAGTAATCTCAATCTTTGAGGCAATAGTTTAAGAAGTTCACTCTTGATTAAGACAAAGGCACATTACTAAGTACACAATAATATCCAACTCAATACATACAATTCAATAATTACATAGGCTTTTCATAAAATTTTATAAATTCTACTTAAAAAGAGCTTATTTCAATCAGGTATAAATATAATCTAGGTCTGAAATAAATACATATAATGATTATAAATAATATATAAACAGGTGGCTGGAATGTTGCTTTTTAGGCTAAAGCCAAACACATACATAATATTTGAGTTATGAATTTTTTAATATCTCCTGCATTCTGTTGCATATATAAGTCATGTTTTATGCATACTGTAGCATCATGGTCTACACTGTACTGGCAACTGTAAGTACACAACTTACAACTAAAGATTTACATATTGAAAAGAAAAATTACAGTTTGGCTTTAGATCAATGGAAAATCAGAAGAGAATTTAAAATGTTAATATAATTATACTTTTTGACCAACTTGACATCCTTTAAGTAGAAACATAAATATTGTGGTGAGAAAAAATCATTATTACATTTAGCTAGTTTGACATGACATTTCAGTGTATGGTGTAGTGTAGTGAAATTGGCAGTCACAGCTCCAACACTGAGGTCATGATAAGTACTAATATAACTTACATTCAAAGTTTTAAGGTAACAATAACAATCCAAGTTTTATATACTTATACCTATTTGTGATAAATTAAGTAATATAAAAATAACATTATAACTTTTTTTCACTAATTTACGCCATGAAGGCACACATAATCACACAAAGCTTTAGGCTATAATTTAACAATAATCAACCTTACTTATGCCTCTTATACACAACAACAATAATGTGTCAAGTATTGTAAAATAGTGAAAAAAAACAATCAGAAACAAGCATTTGTCAGAATAACATTTAAAACCCAATTCCATATCCAGAATCCACAAATCATTCAAGTGTCAAGTTTTTTTTAAGATGTTCATGTTCAAACATTCAATTCCCGCGATGTAGTTGCAGCCTCTTAAAATTTTAATATGAAAATAAGTAGCTTTTAGCCGTCTCCACAGTAACACATCTCTATCAAAACCCATTAAAATCGGTCAAGTAATATAGTTGTGAATGTGTAACAAACAAACGAACAAAACTTGCTTTTGCATTTGTAATATTGTAAGATAATAATTTAATGAAAAAATTAAGTAAGTAGATAAATAGCTGTAGTAAGTACTATTGATGGTTGTTTTCTGATAAATAGCTGTAGTAAGTACTATTGATGGTTGTTTTCGGATAAATAGCTGTAGTAAGTACTACTGAGGGTTGTTTTCGTCTGCGTCAACGTATTTGATGTGTTCTGCGTGCGCGGCCGCGGCGAGGTCGCGCAGGCTCTGCTCGGCGGCGGGCCCCAGCTGCTGCACCATGCGACTGAAGTGACCGTCCGGCTTCTGCAGCAGCTCGTGAGGGTGCCCGCACTCCACTATCTCGCCTCCTTCCATCACCTGGCAATGATAGCTTTGTTATAGTACAGTATAGGAAGTCATTGAATAGTCGTGTCGGCTTTCTGAAGTTAAGTTACTAAAGAAGCTCTGTTTTTGATTGCGAAATGCTCGAATTATTTATTCACCATTATAAAATATACCACATAAAGCTTATTTTACACAAATGGTGTAGAATAATCACACCAATGCGTCTCCGTGTCGGCTCATACGTGACGATGGCACGTGAAACGTTAGATGCTCGTGTTTATGCAATATTTATGTAGTGTATTTATACGTATTTATGTCGTGTCGGAAGTATCTTAATCGATTACCTAATAGTCTCCACGTGAATGTCGCACGCCCAGATAATCTGTTCGCCGATTATAGTTTGATAAGCTAATTAACCAATTACCTATTTTAACGACATACTCGTATCTGTCTGATGAGATTTCTACCTATTTGAAAATTACCGATACGTACCTACTTCTATCTTCCCATCTATCCCATCATTTTATACAATGTAGGTAAATAAATAACAACTCACAACTACTCTGTCTGAGTCAGCAACAGTGTGCAACCGATGTGCCACGGTGATCACCGTGCATTCCGCGAAATGCGTCCGAATTGATTTCTGGATAAGTGCATCCGTGCTGCGGAAAAAGAACCAATTGTTACAGTTATATGTATACATAGTTACAAGTTATAACTGTATTTTTTTTAAAGAGATTTAAAGTTTGAGAACAATTACGGTTTTACTCAGCTTCATCGGCCAGCTTTACTTACTCGATTGCCTCATTCGTGTAGTGGTGAGCATAAGACGGGGCTGCTAAGCATGAGATTACTGGGTTCGATTTCCAGATATTATGGGACTACTGGTTTTAATTTTATGAACTTTCCCAGAGGGAGAACTATACTGACTATACATAATTATGAGTACTATGTATTTCTGCCCAGGCAGGGTAATAAAGAGAGGGGCCGAGTCTTACTTCGGATCAACATTGGCAGTAGCCTCATCTAGCACGAGCAGTTTATTCCGGCCGAGAGCAGCTCGCGCTAAGCAGAGCAATTGTCTCTGACCGGCACTGAAGTTGGACCCTCCTGACTGTACGGCCGACGACAATGAGGTCACACTGCGCTTCAGTTCCACCTGAAATCATAATACAAAAAAACACAACATTAGGCCTTATCTATAAAAACTTATTTTTTAGCAATTTCAAAGAATTAACAGAGCGTGAAAACTGTAGGAATACCTGTTCCAATGCTGTCCATATATCAGCGTCTGTGTATTTATCGAATGGATCCATATTGTAGCGTAAACTTGCGGAAAATAGAACAGGTTCTTGAGGAATAATGGAAATCTTTGATCGTAGCTCCTGAAAATAAAAAATAATAGTTTGATTAATTTTGCTAAAGAAGCCTTTTAATGAATCAAAACTATAGAAACATATTCGTACCTTGAGAGCAATGTCACCCGTGTCGACGTCATCAATGAAGACGTTTCCTTCAATGGGCGCCAGTCGGAACAGTGCTGATATCAATGAAGATTTACCAGCTCCCGTACGACCAACTACTCCCACCTGATAAACATTGAATTAGTTAGAACTCATATCAGAGATCCCATAATTGTTTTCTTGCTTTTCCCAGTTGTTATTAGGTAGGGTAGGTACGTCTTCGAAAAACAAGTCGTATGGTGTGTTGAAGTCAGAAAGTTGACAACTAAAGGATATGGACTGAGTTGTGGTGGTAAAATTGCTTCTATGTTTAATACTGATACTTTGCTGCCTATTGTGCTATTGGTAAGACTGCTCGACAAAGATGAGAGGCTAGGAAGACGATGATGATTTTTACACTGAAGTAAGACTTACCTTCCACCCACTTTCGATGACAATATTAAGTTTCTTGAGGACTGGATCGGCATCCTTGTCGTACCTCAGCGAGAGGTCTTTGAACACCAGCCTGGCGCGCTGCGGCCAGCCGGCGGGCGGCGCGGGCCCCGCCGTGTCCTCCCGCGGGAGGGACGTGAACTGCACCACACGCTCCACACTAGTCATCTGGGAGATCACCTCCGTCGCCTGCTTCACGCCGTACTGCACCATGTTCACCAGGATCAGACCCTGACTTATAGCCAGGCCTACGTTTCCAGACTGTGTGGTTCCTATTGAGATTGAAGATTAGCTACTTGATGAAATCCAATTTTATAAGGAAGGAAGACTGTAATGTGAATGGATAACCTACAAAATTACTTTTTTTTTCATATGAAAATTATATGAGACCAAATGGCAGGTATCCTGTATCAAACAAAAAAATAATCATCGAAATCGGACCAGAAACCTCGGAGTAATCGGTGTAGACACTGTTGATTACTTTTTTAGGTTTTTGTTGATTTTTACAAAAAGCGCTAATCCGTTTTCGATAAAATTTTAATGGGAGCATTCGGCAAGTATACCCTTTCCTTTATAAATCAATTGGTTAACGACGGAGTTATGCCCGAACAAATTAAAAAAAAAAACCTCTGAATTGAGAACCTTCTCCTTTTGGAGAACGGAAGTCAATGTGGCAGTATGGATACAAAAGAAATGAGATGACAATAACATGACAATAACTGAAAAATTAGTTGAGTGAGTTACCACTATGAAAGTATGAGAAACGTTTTCTAGTAAAGGATTGAGAATAGAGGTTACTTACCATCATCGAGGAACAAGAATGTGTAGGCGACGACGACAACATAAACTGCACAGATCATACTCAACCAAATTGAAAATGCAGTATTTGTGACGATTGTCAAGTACCTGAAACAACAAGAACAAATACATAACCAATTATGGTATAGCTAAGCATGTACAAAAAATAAATACTTCGTTTGGTATTGAGATTGAAAACCAAGATACCAAAGCTTTTATGGAAAGAAAAATTCAGTAGCGAGCAAGTCTTTAACTTACGACCTTCCGATTTGTAATTTAAAAGCTGTGTTATTCGCGACCGAATTAATTACTACTCTTTCATAGCAGATAAAATTGATCCGTATGATAAGGATACGCATATGATTTACATTGCGTCTGACACGATTTTCTTTAAGAATATCTATGATTTCCCAGCCCCCATTCAGTATTTACTTACCAAGCAGCAGTGTGTACGTCTTGCTTGTCGTCGAACTGGGTTCTCAACATCTCCTGAGCACCACACGCGCGCACCGTGTTGAGGCCGGCCATCGTGGCAGAAACGTGCGAAAATACTGGGCTGCGTGTCGTACCCTCCACCCTAAGAAAAACAATTTGAGAATGAGCGGTCACGATGGATAAAAAGTATACGTTTAAAGAATGATTCCCAAGGAAATATTCCGGATGGCTCGCACTGACGCACCATAGGAAAAGTATCGTCCTAAGAACGACACGTCTATCGAAGAGATTCGAGCCTTGTGTGCGGTGCGTGGCGGTCTATAGTTGTCGACCGTACGCATCCGTTTATAATATCACGCATCATGAGAATCCAGGTTTATTTACACTCAAGAAGTATTAAACAAAAATAACATAGGTTTTACAGCAACATAGGAGTATTCTAGTCTTGGCTCTAGTCTAGGCTAAAATAGTGCATATATATCCATAGGTTTCTAGGCTAATTATTAATCAACGCTATGACTCTTATTAATAAAATAATCACCTTTTAATAGCCTGTGCTGTGCTCAAGAATATAACCGTCCAAATATACATGAGGATTCCGCAGACCGCCGTTGTCAGCAGCATGTAAGGATTGACGATCGCTACCATCACGAGGATTCCTAACATCACCATGAAAATCTGGAGAAGAAAAGACACCATTAATCCCCGAATAAAAGCTCTAGCTTGGTGGAAAACCCACCACACCTTGCCCAACCCGGAGATCGAACAGAATACCTCAAGCCCAAAGACTCAAGTGAAAAAATATTTAAGTACCCAACATAATAATTCAAGTTTACATACTTGTATGCTGTCCAAATACATCCTGGGTAGGATCTCGTCAACAACGCCCATGTCTTTGGAGAACCGGTTGAGTATCCGACCAGAGGGGTTGGTGTCAAAAAAGCGCATAGTAGCCGCCAGGATGTTGCTGAACATCTGGTTGTGCAACTTTATGGAACTGCGCATGCACACCCACAGGAACAACATTGATCTGGAAATTATGGTATTTTTAAAATTGGTTAGTGCATGATTTCCTCTTAACTGGATGAATGGAACGTTGACGACACAGTTAGCGCAAAGAATGACAAGAATGTAAATATTTGTATGGCGTACGGGTATGTATTAGTTTCGGGTCTGCCTGTTTATGTAACTTTTATATTTTTAGACGCACCCACTATACCGAGAAATTCCTAGCCGTGCAAAGTTTTAGTGCAACAACTAAAACTCATAAACATCATCATGCAAGCGTTTATTATTGTTTCTATAAGTAAAATCTATATCCTCACCTCCCAGTAGTCAGTAGAATACATCCCAAAATTGCGATCGCCCAAATATAAATGTAGTACTCATGATTAAGGGGTTCATAAGTAGATGTTATGTTTTGTATTGTAAGCACAGTCTTCACCATTGTGTCAATGACTGTCATATTAGGTAGCTCAGTGGATGAGGTAGCTAGGGTGGTTGCCGGCAACTCAGTCGTGAGGTTTCCACCGGTAGCATTACTATTAATAGAGAAGTTTCCATTCTTTAAGTTATCGAACAGAGAAGCGTTCAAATGGTCTTTTTCTAGATTGTATTTCGTTTCCACATCGTTCATCCTGAAAAGGTCAATGTTAAAGGTTATGATAAGATTTGTGCACCATCATACTAACTCGTTATTATTTTATGAAACTATAATGAATCATTACTCATTTAAAACCGACACTAGGTATATTACATACAGAGAGTTTATATTTACCAATGCGTGAGCCATAAATCGCTAATGGAGGTGACGACCTGTGCCAGGATCACGCTGATGGTGGTGCCAAGGATGAGGCCCCAGCCGGCGCCGGCGCGGAAGTATTGACGGTATACCGCGCCTGGCACGCGACCTGACAAACGACAATTACCAACTTAGTTCATTAAACTTCACTAACGATGTTTATTCTGTTTATATTAATTACACTTTTACAGGTCAAAATAATGAAGAACCCCCCCGAACGCTCCCTGGATGCCCTTTAGACTAGGACAAATCCTGCTCCCTGGATGCCATTTATATTAGTACAAATCAGGGGAAACCCGGTCGGATGGCAACCCTACTTCTAATTCGTAATTAACTAAAAAAATCAATGAGAGAATCTCATTATAAGTAGATACAACTTGAAAATTGGTGAAGATGACTAATGACAATTGTTTGATTTTTTCTATCTTCATTATCGACGACAGTCGTGCAATCACTTTAGATAAGACAATGTTTACAATTGATTGATTACACGTTTTTGCTGATTCACCGTTGCGAAGGTTGAACTATCAAGGAATCAATTCAGGCAATTGACAATCAGTATCAATAAAAACACCAAGCTATCTTAGATAGTGGTGAACAGATCAGCGTGGGAAAACCACAAGAAAAATCGATTAATGAACTGACAAGACTGGACATAAATCCAAACTCTGGGGCAGCTAATACTTTATGCTCTACAGTATAAAGTTGAAAATTCACTAAAGGCACTGCAGAAGGATTATTACTATTCATTACAATACAAGTTACCTGTTCCTGATAACTCGGCAGACTCCTCCTGATCAGCCTCCTCTGGCAGAGCCCCGTCTAGTAACGTACTAGTGGTACTAGTATGTGACTGCAACAAAAACAAAGCTTAGGCAATCAATACCTATTCACAAACTGAAATGTTGATGCTGAAATGTCTTGATTGTATGGGAGCCCCTTTCAATATATTTATTTTATTCTGTTTTTTTAGTAGGTACTTATTTCTTATTACAGCAGCAACACATGTGTGATCAGTCAAGTTTTCAGTTGTCTAATAATCACGGTTCATGAGATACAGGTTGGTATTGTATTGTGTCCTGTTGGGGTACCATCGCGTTTAGACTGTGGGAAAGAGATGGCGCTAGACGACTTGTATAGCTCTATCTCTTTCCCACAGCCTGCCCTAAACTGCATCGCATTAAGAGGTCGTGGTAAGGCTCCTGTAATGTAATGGTGACAGGCCGACAGCGGAGTCTTAGAAATAGGGTTCCGTTTTACTATTTGGACATGGAACCCCAAATCTACCAAATCATGGTCAAGTTATAAATATTTCTATGCTTTCTTCTGCAGTACCTAGGTATTTGAGTAGAGTAGTGGTGGCCCAGTGGTATAGGTCCCGACTACGAGTTGTAGGTCGTGAGTCGTGGGTTCGAACCCCGCCATCAGGCACAAGAATTTGTGTAATTTATTTCATCACCACACCACTGCTTTCAAAACGGTGAAGGTAAACATCGTAAGGAAACCGGCATGTCCTAGAATAAATCGAATACTTGTGACACCTATCAACCCGCACTGGGCCTACGTGGTGGATTATTGCCCACTCCCTCTCACAGAGAGGAAACCTTGTGTCTCAGGAGTGGGAACATTATAGGCTGATGATGATGATCGGTATTTTAGTGTGCAATCCAGCATTCCAGCCAGCCTACCTGTATAGAAAGTGTTCTTTGCCGAAGGTACTGCGCTTTCGGCTCCTCGGGTTGCTCTTCTTCTTGAAGCAGCTCAGCAAACAGTGGCGAACGCGAGACATCGTCGAAACTGCCCGAAGTCTCTACTTCTCCCTGAGAGAAACAAAATATCATTTTAAAACATGGTGAAATAGCTATTATCATCATCATCTGCTGCATAGCCTTTTCGTCTAAGGCGCTGCGCAAATATAGACACTATTTCCGAATGAGTATTGGACATATTAGATGTTTACATATGCGCAAGGATTGGATTTCATACTGGTTCTATGAAAATCAAATATTTATCGATAACTTGTATCTAACACTTGAAGCCACAAAAATGTATAACATTTGCGCCCTGTTATCTGGACCCATTGAATTGAATGCACATGCACAAACCAGCTCAGTTACTGGGTAATACGATATCCATTGGTAGGTAAGACTTGCTGTCAAACTTTGGGATAAGTGGACCTATACTTAATGACAGCCGGAAACAACGTGTTACCGTGCTTTTTGAAGCACGGAGTCGTCCAGTGTGGTACTTATATCTGTCGTGGTTGAGTATTCTAATTATAGAATGCCGTGTGTTTTTTCAGATATTATATCTTACTGATATTTCGTAATAGTACGCTAAAATATATAAACTGGTTATAACATGTTTGTAGATAATTAGTTTACATTATTATGGTAGGTATGTATAAGCAACTGTATACTATACCGAGAATCAGCGTGATTCAGCATTTTGCTAGAAATGATAACGCAGACGTTCAATCATGAATATAAACAGTCAAATTAAATCAGAGGAGAGGGTTTCAAATAAACAAAAATCTGAGTATTGGTAATATAATCGATTCACGACGAAAAAGTGCCTCTTTATGACCATTTCGGGCTTATGAGATCTATGAATTTATGAGTCTTCTCACCCAGAGCAGGGCAGGCTTGTACTGGCCCCGTTGATCAATTCTTGGCTACCAGAGATTTTGCTATATCCGGTTGGTCTTTTATTAAATCTATACATCAATACATATAAATATAATAGGAGTGTCTGTTTGTAATATTGAAATAACCGTTTTTACTACATGCATAGGAATTTAATGTATCGATATACTTACATACACCAAAAAGGCATTTTTAAAATTTTTGTCTATCTTTCAGTCTGTCAGGTTGTAATGGCTAATCTCTGTGTTGAATGGGCCGTTTCTGACGGGATTCTATTGACAAATAGCTGAGTAACTAACTAAGGCTATTTTTTATTTTTTGAAAACGCTATTGAGCAAGTATTAGTGCTGCTTGATCAAGATTTTATGCTTATGGTACGTAGTACTATTAGGTGTTCTACGGCTTAAGTCATAAAAGCCTTTGGTGAACAAGACAATAATAGGTACAAAAAGTTATAGAAAATCAAACGGGCAAGGGCATTACAACCGTTAAAGCAAATCTACTGGACCGGAAACTGTTCTACTAACAGAAAGGTTCAACCATTCAACAGTTCAACTCCATGGGTCGATAATGTCTGATGTGAAGACCGAAACAATGAACAAAGCATGCCATCGCTTAGTGATAAGCTCATGTTATGATGAAAGTATGACGACGTTGCCATAGACACAGAAAATAGGACTTATTGTCCTTATTGTTTACTAGTATTTATCCGTAGCCGATAATGGCTACCTGATGTTTGAATGATTCCTCTTTAGAATAGACTTTGATGGGTCCACAAAAGCGAGATTTTTATTGTCGTTTTTGTAGAAATGGTACAAAACCCTTCGTGCGCGAGTAGGTACGACTTGAACTTGACCGATTTTTTTTTACATTAACAATCGGACAAGAAGTAGGTACATGTTATGCTTTGCTGCCGAACTACTAAGGTCCTAATCACAAATGTTTGCCGAAGCCAACCGTAGGTACTAGAACAAAAAATCAATAAGTATTTAAGAAGAGATATCTGTTAAGATTTCAAGTTTTATTATTAATTCCGAGTTAATTACTCGTGTAATCAAGAAGTTTATACAGCGACTATAGAGTTGATATATTATAAAATATACAAATAGTGTCGTATTACACTTATATACCTATTTATATATCATCTGAAAGTCAAATATTATATAGTATAGTATTCAGCTGTTACTACAAGTTAAGGTTACCTAGTCGAGTTTATTGCCTCTATTAGGTACCTACTTTACGTATTAACATGATTGTTTTACCTACACCAACTTAATAAAGTTATCACTTCAGCTGCTCAAACATGTAGATTTTGCTGCCTGAAATGAGTGAGCAAAAAGTTACCTATTTGTTATAGAGTGCAAAGTTGCTTTTTAACCGCGTTCTCAATTTTGATGACCTAGTAAGCGAATCCTGAGACTAGCTCGTTCAACCAAACAAACTTTTCCGCTTTACGCGATTTCATTGGAGAAATTCACTTCCATACCGCGGCTATCCTACTACTATTTTATAGGCGAAAGTTTGTAAGTATGGATGTATGGATGTATGGATGTTTGTTACTCTTTCACGCAAAAACCACTGAACGGACTTGGCTAAAATTTGGTACGAGTTGTAGCGGGTGAAGCCGCTGGCAACAGCTAGTAATGCATAAAAGATACAATGCGAAAAAGGCGATTCCGTGCTGCCAGATGTGGTTTAACCCTTAGAGGTTCGGAATTCATACAAACCTACATGAGGCTTTGTGCAAATGCTTGAGCAACGTGAAGTGTGGAGATAAGTGTAATAACGTTACTGATTGCAAAATCCACGCGTGGTACAATGTCCCTACACCAGTTTGCATAGGACAGATAAAAGAGGTAAAGTTGATAAAACCTCTCTTATCTATTCCATGGCGTCCGTGCTATAGACAAGAATTGTGATCCACCATCCAAAGACTCGATGCCCTTTTAAAAAATGGCCTTCCAAATTAATGCGAATGATATTCAGGCGATCGTTTCTAAAAAACCTTATCGAACTACTGTTTGTTATGATAAGCCAGCGTGTGACACAAAATATAAGTTTTTTTGATTGATTACTTAGTTTAAATCTATTGATTGTTCACTTGAAAGAAAGTGTTGCTACAGTACCTACCAGTGCCGGATCAAGCCGGTGCGGGGCCCGTAGCAAATGTAACCATGGGGCCCTAGAGTTACATTGCCTTTTTTTAATAGTCCTTTTCGTTCCGGGGTCACGGTAATGAGATAAGTCTCGCGACCCCCGCACGCTATGGCCCTCTAGAGGGGGGCCCCGTCATCATTCTGACACTCTTTGAGGCGCGCGCGCGCGCGCGGTACACAACATGCCCTCGACCCCTGGGCCATGGTCGGACAGCGAGTCGCCCATTACTCGCCACCCACGTGCCCGCGCCCACAGTGTGGCCGGAGATCGTCTGCTGACTTCCGTCATTGCAGCTGGGGTGAAGGGGGAATGCTGTCCTCTCACTCTTTTTTTGGGCTCAGGCGCGGGGCCCCCTAAGGCGCGGGGCCCGTAGCATTTGCTGCCTCCTGCTATATGGCTAATCCGGCACTGGTACCTACACATTATAAAGTCGCGATAACATTGCATTTACAAGTGTGGAGACACGTGCCACGCAATGTCAGGGTCAAATTAATTTAGCTAGAAAAACTCCACATAATCAATATGAAATAGTCTACTAAACACATAATTCCAAGTCGCTTCTTTTTCAGTGGTTGTTGATTCCGTTATTAGGTGGTACTTTTTACCTATTGACAGCTAGGTTACTGAAAATGCTTTTAATTTTCGACTGTCATTTTATCATCAGATTAATCGATACTTACTTAAAATATAGTATTTTAACAATTAACGAAAGTGCCAGATTTTCATTCAACTTATTACCAGTAACTGGGTTGTGGAGGTCAGATAAGCAGGCAGCCAGTTCGACTCGATTGCTGGGAGTCGACGCCAACAGAGTTAGGAAAAGGCTACGAAGATGATGACGATGCCTTTTTACGACTTAAAATCCCCAATGGGGGGTCCTTTGCCTTGGGGTATTTTGACGTCCAACATTTCAAAGCAAAGATTCTAGAGGTTATAGTGTTTGGGTACTCACATTGTGCAGGATGACGACTTTGTCGGCTGACTTGAGGTGGTGCAGCTGATGCGTAACGAGGATGCGTGTGGCGTGCCGCAGCAGCCCCATCACACACTCCGACACCAGATGCTTGCCCACGTGTGTGTCCACGGCCGAAAGAGGGTCGTCCAGTAGGTAGATGTCAGCCTGTTAGGAAACAGAACGGACAAAATAATGAAACGGAACTAAAAGTTTTAGTAATAACAACTAAGTAAGCGCTTTTGCTCATGACGCGCTTTGCAATTCCTAAAAACCGGCCAAGTGCGTGTCGGGCCACGCACAGTGTAGGGTTCCGTAGTTGCCCATCAAAATACTTATGCGAACTAACGAAACTGATTCGCTGAATTTATTTTAAAAAGAAGAATTTTCAAAATCGGTCCAGGAGTCTGAGAAATCGGGGAAAATACATAAGAAAAAAGATTACAACGAATTTAGAACCTCCTCCTTTTTTTGGATTTAGTTAAAAATAGTTGACGATAAAAACCTACCTATCCCCAAAAAACATACCGTAAAAACATACCTATAAAAGCTGTAAAAATAAAGTTGACAAACTTACATTTGCAGTTGTCTCCGATACATTTTGTTTAAGAAAATATGATATCAAGTACATTTTATAAGTTGGTCGACTTTTACTCGTAAAGTTGTAAAGCCTACTTAGTCATGATAATTTTCTTTTAAACTTCGTTATATATACTACTATTGTGAATTTTTTCACACCCCCAAACATAACCGTTTAGCTGGTAGAGGGGGGGGACACTCGAATCGAGCAACATTTAGCACTTTAAAGCTTAATATTTTACAAACGAATTTTTTTATCAAAAAATTGTTAATGGAAACTATCATTATTTTTTAAAGGCCTATTTAATGATACCCCACACTAAGGGGTACGCGAGAAAAAAAAACCTCACTTTACGTGTAAGTACTGGAGGTACCCTAAAAAAAATATTTTACGAGATTTTATTTTACCACTTTTTCGGCACAACAAATCCGTATATTTACACCAAATTACAGCTCTCTAGTACTGTGCGTCTCTGAGCTAAACTGCGGACAGACGGACGGACGGACGGACGGACGGACATGGCGAAACTATAAGGGTTCCTCGTTGACTACGGAACCCTAAAAATGAAAATCGTCCTTTTTACTAACATAGTGATGCAATTCGACTAACTTATGTGCCATCGTAGTGATAAGGATGATTATCAATTGCAGTTAATAGGTATTATGTGACACAAATCTGTCAAATTGCATCGGGTTGCGTCATGACTTCATGATCGTTTAAAATTCGGACCGGCTGCGAACTTCACCACAGATTACTGACTTCACTGTCACTCGATATAGGTACGTTACTAAATTATCTGAACCTGTCTATCGTGTTTACGTGGTATCTGTGGTCTGGAGCCCTGCCCGCAATGTGTCCGTTTTGACTTCACCGAACCCAAAAGCAATTCATATGAGGTAGCATTGTTTCAAATTGTCATGCAACTGCTCCCAAATACGTCCAGTCCATTTCAATTTAGAGTTGGTTACTTCATTCTATATCAATTGAAACGTAATCAATATGCTCTATAACCTCCACCCGCCACGAGAGAATACTTGTCTAAAATTAATACATAACGACTTTCATCTATGATTCTATGAATCAGGAGACCGGCTAAGGGCCACAACAACCATTCGATAAAAATGTAAAGCATTTTAATTAACACTTGATCAAACAACTGCACCTAAGCCAAGGCATTACTTCTTGTTTGTGTTTGTTTCTTTTATTTTCCTCCGCCGATATGTGAGCAAATAATTGATAAAGCAGCAGACAGCTGGTAAACATGATTAGTGATGTAATCTTATCATGGATTACCCAAATTAGAAAGCACTTGAGGTCATCGATTTATTTTTCAATGAGTAGGCCTCATCATTAAAACCCCAAATCATTATCTACTATTATGTTTTAATAAAATGTACGAATCTATTTAATATTGCGCAGACACTATTTAAATCAAATTAGAATATGAACTAACGGAAATACAAACGGTTGCCGCGCAGAAACCGTTAATTCAAAACTTAAATAACACCTTTCATCCATAAATGGTTCGATAACTAAAGTTATCGTTCAGCGTTTATCATAGATCAAATAATATTATCAACAAACAATTCATTGTTGAGTATACTTACCTTTACTGAGAGCTAAAGCAAATAAAAATATAAGTACAGGATTCCCCTGACCCCTTCTTGTTGATATTTTTTAAATTCCTAGGTATACCGAACAGTGAGCGGAGCTGAGTAATAAACCTCCATATTTGTAAATCACCTTTATAAGCGACCTAACCCTAGTTTAAAAATAACTTGCAAAATAGTAAAACTAACAGAGAAACAACCCTTGTCGTTAGGCCATGCGTCATCGACTTTGTTTAGAAACTATAAGGCTGCGTTTCCACTGAGGCGGAGCGGAGAGCGATTCACCAATCACATGGCTTGAAATTCACATGTCTTCTCCGCTCAAGCCGTGTGATTGGTGAATCGCCCTCCGCTCCGCCTCAATGGAAACGCAGCCTAACAGCACCCCTCGACCGAGTATTTGTAACCATTTGGTCCCTTATATTGCAACGTACACTTGGGTAGGATCAGCAATAAAAGTACGTTGACTATAAAATGAAAATTGTTTGAGCAGTGCACACCCTTTCCTATTTACCCGACTGCGCGACGCAAAGGAGGGTAATGTGTTTATTATTAACTTACCTTCCTTTCTTCTTTTATGTAATTATTCGATCATAAATCATTCTATCTTTTGTATAGGGCGCAACACTGGAGGGGCGCCGAAAGGGCAAGATCAGGACCAAAATTGCCCAGACTCGGGCGCAGCTAAAGAAAAACGCACAGGGCACAGAAGGGTAGTTATGGCACTGCTCATGAATCAACCGCAAAAAATTAATAACTTTGTTTTTTCGAATATTATTAAAAATCTTTGCCAGCCAGTTTCAGAACGACTATATAAAAGTCATTAAATGTCAAGGAACAGCGCAAACAGAGGCGATGAGAGGCGCTAATAGCGCGAATTGTAGGTACTTTTAAATACAAAATACAAGTATTCTTCAGCATTTAGGTAGGTCCAACGTTTGGCGAAAAGCACTCATTACTTTGAAGACATTCGTAGTATGAATAAATCGATAACATTAAATAAATATGGGTGGATGGTATTTACTTCAACGTTTAGGTACGTGACTCACTCTTGCTGGCGCCTGTAACCCAGAACCTCACATCCGGGCTTTTCGAGTATCTACCTATTTTTTCGTGATATCTAAAGCAGTGTTCACGTATAGGGATTAAAACGCAGGATAGACTTATGTAAGGTCAACTCGGCGAAGACCGTCTGGCGGGTAGGACCGTACAATAAGCAACAACAAGGTCTGAATAACCACAGCAAGACAACCCGAACTACAAAAAATTAAGTTTTAACAGTTTAAACGAACCACATTTTCATTTAATTGCTGTGGTTATTCAGACTTTGTTTATTGCTTATTGTACGGTCCTACCCGCCAGACGGTCTTCGTCGCCGAATCAACTATACACTAGTTGTAATGTTACCTGTCTGTAACAGGCGCGAGCAAGCCCGATACGTGCTCGTTGTCCACCACTGAGACTGATGCCGCGCTCGCCCACCAGCGTGGAGTCCCCGGCCGGCAGCTGCTCGAAGTCGCGCAGCAGAGCACACGCACTCACTACCTTCAAATTACCATCAGATTATTACTAGGAAGATACTTACTAATTTATTTTTAAACCAACGACTCAACAGTGTTCTCGAGTTTGATCTACCTACTTAGGTAAAGTAAACAAGAGAAGTTCCTAAGTAAACAAGAAAATATATGAGCTATAGTCATTTCAAAATCGTGTGATCCTCGACGTCATGAAGCTTTAAACCTGGATGACGCTTTCTAAAACGAATCCACTGTTCCTACAGCTTCCATTTGATCCGGGGCCCGCTGGAAAAACAAATACATTCATGCACAATTGGCCTGCCATTCCCGGCGAATCCCTACCTCCAAGTGCGAATTTCCAGTGACCGTACCTTTTTGCACTTTTCATCGGCCAATTCTGCACTCAAGTTTTTTGGTGCATAATCAGGACCATTTAAAAAAAGGAAAAATATTTACTGGTCACATGATAGATTTAATCATCGCCTTTGGGTTTTGGAGGAAGGAGGAGAAGATGGTTACCGTGCAAAACCTTAGGCCAAATCTTATAAGATCCAGCCCCAAAAGTATAGATTCACTCATACTCGACCCACAGTTATAGTAACATTAATACATTTTCAAATCAACTCACCTTTTTGTAACGAACACGGTCATACGGCAGTCCAAACAGAATATTTTGACGGACGGTAGCTACGAACAGCCAGGGCTCCTGACTGGCGTAGGAGACTCTTGCGCCGCCCAACGATACCGTGCCCTGGGACGGAGACAGCTCACCCAGGATCACTTGGAGAAGGGATGACTAAATGGGGCAAGAAAAGAATAATAAGGGACATATAGGTACCCATAAATAGTGAAATATGGTTGTCATTGTTTAAAGTGTCGACGCTTTGTAGAAGATAATAAGGAAATGACAATAGTAAGTTGTGTCTATTGTATTGTATTGTTGACATAAAATCTGTAAATAATTACATAATAAGTAAACACTCACGTCGTGGTTTTCATTGTGTAGTACCAATGATATAGATAAGTCAGAAAAATGGCTTAGATTTTCCAGAAAAAGAAGGTCCCTAAATGTTCTTATGCTTTTTAGTAGGTAAAGGAAGTTTTTTTTAATACACGCTAGTATGTATAATACCTTTCCAGAGCCCACTAATCCGGCGATGCCCACAAACTCCCCAGGTTGAGCAGTAAGCGTGATGTTCCTCAACGTGTTCACAATCGCCTCAGGCTGCCAGCTCGCACTCAATCCATTCAGCACCAATCCTGTGTGTTTTGGCTTCTCCTTCTCAGTACCATTGCTTATAATTGCCTTCGAGTCAATAGCTGGCACCAACTTCTCAGGCGTGAGTTCATCCAACAACAAGAATTCCTAAACATAACATCAAACGTCTGAATGATATACCTACTATTTGTACTAAATAAACACTACATCCGTGTTTAAATATCTGGTTTAGGTATACATTTGCGGTTTACCTCAAGTCGTCCGATGGAAACCTTCGTTTCTGCCAGAAATGCGAGCGCCAACGGGAAAAATATGTTACAGGCGAGTTGGAGGAGATTGAAGTATTGAACAAGGGAGAACGTGATTTCGGCTCGGATGACGCCGCCCATGAGTACGAACGCGACGACGGCGGAGAACAAGATGAAACGCTCCGTGAACACGCTGAGTGCCGTGGAGAATCCTTTGATCATGGACGTGCGCATGATGAAACTCACTTCTAACCTGATAACATAAACATTTACACAGTTAAGTAGGAGGTATAATCTTGTTCTCAATCCTAGACAGACATTCAAAAAAGAGGTAAGTTTATTAATGGCTGCACTTACTTTCGCAGTTTATCAACCAGCCTTTCGAAAGGCTTCTCCCAAGCATACATTTTGATGACCTGCACGCCGTTCACAAGTTCGCTCATCACCTTCACCCTTTCATCCGTACGTTTTGCAATTTTTCCTCGTAAAGTTCCTTGGAGATTACTTAAATATGCTGGAATAAGAATACATGAACAAGTTGATTAGTAAAATGTTTTCAGTGTACCAAATTGCATGGGAAGTAATTTTGTTCGTGCACGACTGGAAAAGTAATTATTTGTGCCTACACATTTATACAATGGTGTAGATAATGGCTGTAGAAGCAAATACTTCTCATCCAACATCAACCTTTGTGTTAAGGTATTTATTTATGATTTGCGCGTTGCGTGTGTTTATCTTTATCGGGGTACAACAAAAATGTCATGAGTGTACTTAGTAAATGATGTTCATTACCTTGGACAACTACAGTTTGAAGGAATATGACGAGGAGCGCGGCGAGGGTGGCCAAGCCCACGTGCTGCCACACCAGGTACGACACCACCGGCACCACGATGGGCATGACCCACAGATAGTTCAAGAACAGAGCCACCAAATCAAAACGATTCACATCGTTAGACATCAAGTTGATTACTTGTCCTGGTTCTGTTTTATTTAACCCTGTGCGGTCTAGTTTTAAAATCTAAAATAGAAAAGATAAAGTTTCAGCTGAGTCAAAATCTTTCTGTATTGTTTGATACGTAACATCAAATTTCGTGGATCTACTAAGAGTCCCACTTTTTTATTGGTGGGATACTGAAGTCCCTTTAGTTTTGTCAAATTAATATCAATAAATACTTACTTTTCTATACAACAACGAACAGCTAGCTATTCTGACTCTCATTCCTACTCGTCCTTGACTTAACCCTAAGTGATTGAGCATCAAAGACGTCACTATACTCAGAACATTCATGAGAGCGTTGTAAATATGTGCATTTCTATAACTTTCCGGGCTTTTGTCCTCAGAAAAATAATTTATGAATAATGCTAGAGTGTATGGAATTAAAGGCCTGAAAATAAATAAAAACAAAATCAGCATGCTTGGTCATTAATTATAATTATATTGTGTTTGCTTATCGGAATAAGTCGACATGTTTGATTCATGACAACATGATGACTTGATGAGCGGCTGTGCACAGTACACCAGCTTCATTGAGAACGCACAGACACAGATTGGGTTCGACCTTTGCTCTACTCGTTCTTGTAGCTACGTTCTTGTACTACTTGACAGTTCCTCTATAAAACAACCGTAGAATTAAAGAGATCATTGATAATAATTTTAACTTTATAATTTACATGATTTATGGAAATATGTATAAATAAATAAAATACTATGAATCTAGCACCTGCTCCTGTACTTCTATCTGTCGTGTTCTGTTAATAAGAATACAATTTATGAAGTTACACGTATATTACAATGCCTCTGATTCTTCCGTGAAGTGTAAGCGGGTCGAAGGGACTTTGTAAATTACAGATTGTTTATTTGCCAGATTGAACACTATAATAATAACCTACCATAAAAAGATGAACAATAAGCCAACAAATACGCCGCAAAATAAGTACTCCGCCCAAAAAGATCGTACAATGGCCTTTGAGAAGGAAGGTTTTATTCCTTTTTTCTTGGCCGTGTCGAGCTCCTCCTGCCAAGCCTGCTCGAGGCGGTCCCCCAATCTGCCAGAGTGGTCGCCTTCTCGGGCTCTCCATAGGTCCTCAACCGTAAGACCATGCTTATAACTCCGACGGAATAGACTAAAGCTCCATCTGTAACAAAGTAAAGAAAATATTTAGCACACGCCTAATCAGAGAGACAGAGCCACCGGTACCTGCTATGATCTTTACATCCTCCATAGCAATAATTGTTATCGTCAATCAAATTAATTTTTTATCATTTTGTGAAGACTTTATAATTTAATAAAAGCTCAATAAAGTAGCTTATTTTAAACATGAAATTTAAAATTAAACAATTGACCTTCAGTCTGAAATTCGTGTAAAAGACCGATTCCAAACAAACAACTTTGTTTCATTTAGGCATGTTTTTGTAAGACTCATCTAAAAACATAAATCTCAACTTGACGTAGAGCTAAGGAAGCCACATAAAGATAAAAACCGGCTCATAGATTTCCGCGAAAATCCAGTGTCCCAGACAAAGGAACTCATCAAACAGCACACCCAAAAATTAGCTTAATGACTAATAATTTGACATGTGTTCGTGTTCGAACACAGGGGACAGTCCGGGAAGATCGGTTGCGAAATATGGGTACTACGATTGACACAGTTAATTATTATTAAATAATTATACAGACTACATTTAATCAGTGTTTTCAGATATTAGAACAGCATTTGACATTGTGGTGCAAGAACATGCAATCACACTAAAACGTCGCGTTGTTTTTATTTTTATTTTCAGTTCTCATAATTGACTCCCTGAAGGTTAATATGGCTATCATATGTAAGAAGAAGCTCAATTGACCTACATTTTCTACGTACACCAAAATGGAAGTAAGCGTACTGCAGGGATATGTTTTATGGCCAATTTTATTCTATCTCATTAACGCGTGGAAGCTATGAGCACTTAAGCGTCCAGTTCATTTATTAGGTAATTAAAAATCTGTTACTGAGGTACTATTAATATTCTGTGGCTGAGGGAAGAAATAACAAATCATTTATAAGGTATTTCGTTATTTTGGTGTCGAGTTGCGTTCGAACGTTTTCTTCTTCTGAATAATGTGTGATGATTGTGTAGGTAACCCTTTATTACTACAATCTCTTGGTAGGTAGGTACTTCAATTTTGGCACTTTCTAATTTATGTCTACTTCATTTCAGAGTAAGTATTTTAACTTAACAATCTATCTATCTGTTTGAATAAATATCTGTTACAAAAAGCGACTAGGTAGATGCAAATAAAATTAATAGCGGAGCCTTACGACGAGCTCTTAACGCGATTCAGTTTAGGCTGTGGGAAAGAGACAGAGCTATACAAGTCGTCTAGCGCCATCTCTTTCCCACAGCCTAAACTGGAACACGTTAAGAGCTCGTGGTAAGGCCTCAGGTTATAAAATTAAAAGGTCGGAGAAAAATGAATTAGTAAGAAAATTCCATGACTAACGGACTATGGACTCGCTTCCATACATTTGTATCGTGTGTAATAAAGCTTAATTATCATAGCATGATATTAATTGAGACAAATAAGCAGTTTCTTTAGTAACGAGGTCGTGTCTTGGACATACAAACTCTATAAAATTAATCTGCTTGGCTTAGCTATTTAAGTTTGGTTTAATCTAACTAATCTGCTGAAATTACACTCTCGTTCAGAAATAACAAAACACGAGCATTAGGAACTAAGTATTTAAGCGCCGATTTTATAATTCTTGCAATAACTTTGAAATACTTTTTATACATCGCGGTCTGTTGTGTTGGATGCTGAAAATATCGTAAAGGTATAGGTAAAATTCCTAACAGGATAATCAGTAAATACATATACTGACTGAAAAACAGATCTACATCAAATAAAAATAAACAAAACAAACATATCAGCTAGCTTGCGCTAGTTTTGGAAACTGTATTATTAGTTGCTGGCGTTTCAGTTATCTATGTTCCGTAAAAATGGTAGATGTTACTTGGGCTATATGTATAGCTACGAAAAAAAAACGTGGTTTTAACAGAAAATACTCCAAATCTCACTAACCTATTTATATAAAAATATCAATCAAGGTTTCGGTTTTGTTAACCGCCAACCAAACTCCAAAGAGCGACAATCGTTCGTTTAGGTACTGTCGGCGACGGGACCCCACGAAACGACAAGGGGTGCAAGTAGTGGGTGGCCTTTTGACGTCAAACAGTACAGTGTTTACAGTGAAAGTGACGGACAAGTGTTTCTAATTAGAATCTGTTGATTAATTAGTGTAAATAGGTAATACTTGTAAGATTGTGTTCTATTTTAGTAATAAGATTCCAATTAGATAAGGTTTTATAAGGAAAAATTGTAAATACTTTAGATTTCTTTAAGAATTACGTAACTTGAAAATTGACTTTTTTGTTTATGGTTATTTTGGAATTAAACTATTTGAAAGGGGTGTGTTTTACTATAAAAATAGTAGCACAAGTTATTCCACGCAAATCGGATAAGTAGTTTTTAAGATATTCAAGTTTTTGTATAATCAAACTTTGTTCATACGTAATTTTAATAAGTTTTTGTTCTAGGAAATTTTTTGTATTTAGTTGTAAGTTTATTTTTATTGTTTCATGTAAAAATAGAGTTCATAAGGAATCCAAAATGGTAAAATACATAGATATAAGGATTAAAATTCTATGTAAATAAAGGCAACGAAGGCCTCGGTCTTAGTGAAAATTATAGGGAAAACGGGCTCAAAAAACGGGTGTTCTCGCTAAGGTAAGGACGGGCAGTATAAAAGGCGGTACGACCGCCCGTACTTCGTTCAGTCGCAACCGAGCCATCGAAGAGGCAACAACAAAAGGGAAGACCGAAGCCTTCAAAGTTAACTCTTCAAAAAGGGTGTTCTTATTTCCGTTGTCCGTGGTTCCCCTAGCTATTATTTCCGTAACCTTCCAAAAACGGTACGCATTCAGGGGTGCGTGGGTGCATGCGTCACCAGCAAAGTAAGGCACGTGTGCACAACAATAAAAGGCCTGTAGTGAACCGGCTGTGGCTATCCCGGTCGGTCCATTACAGTGTTGGTCCTTCGGAGTTCCGGATCCCTGTTTGGAAGAAAGAAGTTGGTGTCAGAAGAGGTACCAGAAGAGTACCAGAAGAGTACCAGAAGAGTACAGAAGATAAGAAGAAAAGAAGATGCCCGTAACCAGGTCGCAGAAGGATGCTCCCTCGCACCCCCCGTCACGTCCTTCCGTTAGGGACGCGACAGAAGATGCGTCAGGGGGGGGAGGGGTCACGTCTGCGTCAGCGTCAACGGGAACAACGACTACTTCGGGTACAGCGACCACGTCGGGCACGAACACATCGTCAGGAACTACTGCTACGGAGGGGACCACGGCAACGGAAACCACGCAAACGACGGTTGCGACCACAACCACAGCGGCTTCAAACAAGAAGGAAGGAGAAGCCACCCGCAAGGAGGCGACAAAGAAGACCCCAGAACAGGCCCCGGCTGAAGAGTTGTATGGGTCGAGGACCACTCTTAAGCCGATGGGGGTCAGTCGCCGCGCCAGGTCAATGAAGACCACGAGCACCGCAGCCAGAAGACGTGAACTAGAAGCCAAGGAAGAATTAGCGCGCCTGGAGCTGAAGCAAGCCCAAGCTGAGGCCAAGCTAGCACGCGTCAGGTTGGAACTGGCACAGTGTGAAGATGATGACTCCGTCGATGAAGACCAGGAAGATCGAACAGCACAGGTCCAGAACTGGATCGAGACGTCAGTACTAAATGAAGACATTCAAGAACAACCAGAGCTACGAGGTCAACGCCCTCCTGAAGAGTCGAAGAATATTAAACCTGAAGAGAACTCTGCAACCAAAGGAGCTACGATCGAGATTCAAGCGTTGGCATCGGTGTTGAAGGAAGCTCTTACCACACGAGAAGGACCAGCATCGCAGCCCAAGTACATCCACGAGTTGCCGTTCTTCGACGGCAGCAGCAGCGAGTGGTTGGCCTTCAAGGTTGTTTATGAAGATACTGCGCCAATGTTTAATGACGTTCAAAACATGGCACGGCTTAGAAGGGCATTAAAAGGAAACGCGAGAGAAGCAATCAAGAGCCTGTTGTACTCAGAAGCCTCTCCGCTGGAAGTTATGCAAGCACTAAGAAGAAGATACGGGCGTCCGGATGCACTGGTGCTGGCGGAATTGGAGAAAATCAAGACTCTACCGAAGATATCAGAGAACCCGAGAGACATATGCATCTTCGCGAGTCAAATCAGCAACAGTGTAGCAGCCATCAGAGGTTTGAAGAAGCCCCAATATCTTCATTCGCCAGAAATGGTGAAGCAGATCATAGAGAAGATGCCAACGGTCCTCAAGTTCCGCTGGTACGACTTCACTGCAGCATCGGAAGAAGGCGAGTTCTCCAACCTGACATTGGTGTCCAAGTTCCTGAACATAGAAGCAGACAAGTGTGGAGCCTTCGCTACTACAGAAGAGAAGAGCGGGTTCAAGAGGACTCATCGACAAGCGGCGCATTCTACGAAGGAAAAGGAAAGGAACTCTAACTCGTCGAAGCAACAAGAGAAGAATGAAAAGACCTGCCCTATGTGTGAGGGTGGTCACTTCCTCCTCGAGTGCCAGAAGTTCCAGAAGGCGTCGGTTCAAGATCGGTGGGCAACGGTCAAGAAGAGTCGCGTCTGCTTCAAGTGTCTTCAAGGGAACCACAGGAAGGAGAGCTGCAGAAAGCCATCGTGTAAGGAGTGCAAGAGGTGGCATCATCATCTGCTGCATGTGGAGTCGGAAGAAAGGAAACCCGAAGACAAGAAAGAAGATACGCCACAAGAAGAAGCAAGAGTCACCGCATCAGTGAACGCGGTCAACAGTACGAGGGCATATTTGAAGATTGTTCCTGTGGAAGTCTTCGGGTCGAAAGGATCCAAGAAGATACTGGCCCTCATGGATGAAGGGTCAACGGTGTCACTACTGGATGAGAAGATAGCAAAGGAGGTCGGCGCTCAAGGAACAACAGAAGAACTGGTCATCGAGACAGTAGGAGGCAAGTTACTAAGGAAGAAGGACTCTCAGACGCTGGACCTGATAGTGAAAGGTGTTCATCAGGGAAACAAGAAGACATTGAAGAGGGTCCGAACTATCGACGAGTTGAAGCTTGCACCACAGTTCTTGGACAAGAAAAGGATTCAAGATTGTCAACATTTGAAGAAGATCGCCGACTCTCTCTACTACACAGGGGAGTCACCGCAGCTGCTCATCGGGCAAGACAATTGGGAGCTGATCGTGACTCAAGAAGTAAGAAGAGGCAAACCAGGGGAACCAGTCGCTTCAAGAACGGGACTCGGCTGGGTACTACATGGGTCGGACAATGGAAGTACGAAGCCCGTACATTACCTGAATACGTGCCTTCACATCAGCACGGCAGAAGAAGAGATGCATCAAGCCATCAAGGAACACTTCGCCATTGAAGCACTAGGGGTATTACCGAGAAGACCAACGACCGACTCAGAGGGAAGAGCACTCGCCATCCTGGAGAAGACCTGCAGAAGACTTGAAGATGGTCGATTCGAAGCTGGACTCCTATGGAAGAATGAAGAGGAGCAGATGCCAGAGAGCTACACTTCTGCCCGGAACCGATTGATCAACATCGAGAAGAAGATAGACAAGGATCCTCAGCTGAAGGCAGAATACAGCAAGCAAATCCAGCACCTCATCGACAGCAAGTATGCAGAAGAAGCGCCTGAGGGACAAGAAGACCCCAAGAAGACATGGTACCTGCCTCACTTCGCCGTGGTACATCCGTTAAAGAAGAAGATAAGGATCGTCTTCGACGCGGCAGCCAAATCAAAAGGAAGAAGCCTCAACGATGCTCTGCTTCCCGGACCAGACCTACTGCAGTCTCTTTTCGGTGTGCTGCTGCGGTTTCGACAAGGACCACTAGCGGTGGCAGCCGACATCAAGGAAATGTTCCTGCAAGTTCGCATCAGGCCAGAAGACAGAGACAGCCTACGGTTCCTGTGGAGAGGGGAAGATCGCAACGTGCTACCAAAGAAGTTTAGGATGACATCCGTAATCTTCGGTGCAACATCGTCACCAAGCACAGCGATCTACGTCAAGAACCGGAACGCGGCGGACTACAAGGAGCGGTATCCAGAGGCTACAAGGGCAATCGAGCTGAATCACTACATGGACGATTATCTTCATAGTTTTCACTCAGAAGAAGACTTCAAAAGGGTGACAGCAGAAGTGGACTTCATACACAAGAAGGCAGGCTTCGAACTAAGAGGTTGGGCATCAAACCGACCTAAGCTGCTGCAAGAAGTGAAGACTGATACCACAGAGAAGACAGAAGTGGACCTCGGCGAGAAAGAAGAGAAGACTTTGGGCCTGCGTTGGTTCACAGAAAGGGACTCCATCGGCTTCAGGGCAAACCTGCGAAACACGCCAGAGGAAATCGTCAAGGGGTTTCAGGTGCCTACGAAGAGGGAAGTCACCAGCGCAGTGATGTCGACCTTCGACCCATTAGGGTTGGCGTCACCAGTTCTCGTCCAAGGGAAGAAGCTGCTTCAGAACGTATGGAGAAGCGGCGTTGGATGGGACGACGAAATAGAAGAAAAGGACTACGAAGCATGGAAAACTTACCTGGAGAAGATGAAACTGCTCCGAGATCTTCACATACCGAGGTGTCTGGCGCCACATCGCACCGAGGGGGAGCTGCACACGTTTACAGACGCGAGTGAGACAGCGTATGCAGCCACAGTCTACTGGAGAACGGAAGAACCGAGCGGCACCTATCACGTCAGCTTGGTGGCAGCAAAGGTCAGAGTTACACCTCTGAAGCCAGTGTCAATCCCGAGACTCGAACTGCAGGCGGCACTCCTGGGAAGCAGACTAGCGCACTCAGTGGAAGAAGAAATGGACCTGAAGGTAGTGAAGAAAACATATTGGACAGACTCCAGCATCGTGCTCTCCTGGATCAAGACAGACCCGAGAACATTCAAGACGTTCGTGGCTCATCGCTTAGCAGAGATTGAAGACCTGACCAAACCTCAAGAATGGAGATGGGTACCTACGGGGAAGAATCCAGCAGACGACGCGACACGTGACGTACCAGAAGACTTCGACTGCAATCACCGATGGTTCACCGGGCCTGACTTCCTACGCAAGGAAGAGGTTCACTGGCCGGCAGCAAGGACTTTTAAGAAGGAAACCACCGGTGAAGAAAGGTCAACGGACGTCGTGGCGACAGCAAGCATCGCGTACCCCGTACCCGACCCTGAAAGGTTTTCGTCGTGGAAGAGATTATGGCGAGCTACAGCGAGAGTACTACAGTTTATTCAGCTCTGCAGAACAAAGGAGAAGGTCAACGTGAGCAAGGAAGATCCAACATGGAGAGCGACGGGAAGGAAGAAGACGATTGCGACAGAGAAGCGACATCAGTCTTCTAAGAACGCCGAGAAGAAGTACATACCCTTAGACGCCGGACTACTGGAGCAAGCCGAAGTTCTGTTGCTAAAGAGAAGCCAAGAGAAAAGCTTCAGGGAAGACATCAGGTGTCTACAGCAAGGAAAGCAACTAGAAGGCAGTAGCAAGTTGAAGAAGCTCGACGTAGTGCTGGAAGAGGGTCTTCTGCGGCTGAAAGGAAGGATCGACGCGATACAGGGCGTGACCAGGGAATACAAGCGACCCATCGTGCTCGACAGCAAGGAAAGAACAACACGACTCGTCATAGAAGAATACCACTGCCGCTTCAACCACGGCAATCACGCAACGGTCATGAACGAAATAAGGCAACGCTTCTGGGTACTGGGACTGAGGTCAGCGATCAAGACAGTTCAACATCAGTGCCAATGGTGCAAAACGAAGAAGGCAACGCCGCACGAACTCCCGACGGGCAATTTACCCTCAGAAAGGCTGATGCACGGCCACTTTCCCTTCACGTGCACCGGCGTAGACTACTTCGGCCCGCTGACAGTCACCGTGGGAAGACGTCACGAGAAGAGATGGGGCGCTCTATTTACATGTCTAACCACAAGGGCTGTACACATTGAGCTCGCTCCGTCACTCTCCACGGACAGCATGATCATGGCGCTACGAAGATTCGCCGCGAGAAGAGGGATGCCGAAGACAATCTACAGCGACAACGGGACTAATTTCGTCGGCGCTAACCACGAACTGAAAGAAGCGCTAGACAACATGAAGCAAGAAGACCTCACCTCAGAAGCAGAGAAGATCGGCGTGCAGTGGAAGTTCATCCCTCCTGGTGCGCCAAACATGGGCGGCGCATGGGAGCGTCTGGTGCGATCAATCAAAACCGCACTGGGCGCCACACTCAACGAGCAGCATCCACGAGAGGAGGTTCTGCATACCCTCCTCCTAGAGGCCGAGCACATAGTCAACTCTCGACCTCTCACCCACCTCTCCGAGAACCCTGAAGAAGAAGCACTCACGCCCAACCACTTTCTCATTGGGCGTTCCTGCGGCGCAGCGAGAATCGGCAGCTTCACGGACAACGAGCTCGTGGGCAGACACAGCTGGAAGACTACGCAGCGGCTGGCCGACCACTTTTGGCAACGCTGGCTGCGCGAGTACCTGCCCACTCTGCTGCCAAGGAAGACGTCCGGAAGGAGCGACGCTGCTGATCTACGCGTCGGGGACATCGTGCTCATCGTCGACCGCAGCCTGCCGAGATGCACCTGGCCACGCGGAAGGATCCAGCAGGTGTATCCTGGACCAGACGGGCGGACCAGAGTCGTCGACGTCGAGACGCGCGGAGGAGTGCTGAGAAGGCCGAGTTCGAGAGTGGTGCTGTTGGTGCCGGGAGTGTCGCCGAGCCAGGGAGATGGTGCGACGCACGAGGGGGAGACTGTCGGCGACGGGACCCCACGAAACGACAAGGGGTGCAAGTAGTGGGTGGCCTTTTGACGTCAAACAGTACAGTGTTTACAGTGAAAGTGACGGACAAGTGTTTCTAATTAGAATCTGTTGATTAATTAGTGTAAATAGGTAATACTTGTAAGATTGTGTTCTATTTTAGTAATAAGATTCCAATTAGATAAGGTTTTATAAGGAAAAATTGTAAATGCTTTAGATTTCTTTAAGAATTACGTAACTTGAAAATTGACTTTTTTGTTTATGGTTATTTTGGAATTAAACTATTTGAAAGGGGTGTGTTTTACTATAAAAATAGTAGCACAAGTTATTCCACGCAAATCGGATAAGTAGTTTTTAAGATATTCAAGTTTTTGTATAATCAAACTTTGTTCATACGTAATTTTAATAAGTTTTTGTTCTAGGAAATTTTTTGTATTTAGTTGTAAGTTTATTTTTATTGTTTCATGTAAAAATAGAGTTCATAAGGAATCCAAAATGGTAAAATACATAGATATAAGGATTAAAATTCTATGTAAATAAAGGCAACGAAGGCCTCGGTCTTAGTGAAAATTATAGGGAAAACGGGCTCAAAAAACGGGTGTTCTCGCTAAGGTAAGGACGGGCAGTATAAAAGGCGGTACGACCGCCCGTACTTCGTTCAGTCGCAACCGAGCCATCGAAGAGGCAACAACAAAAGGGAAGACCGAAGCCTTCAAAGTTAACTCTTCAAAAAGGGTGTTCTTATTTCCGTTGTCCGTGGTTCCCCTAGCTATTATTTCCGTAACCTTCCAAAAACGGTACGCATTCAGGGGTGCGTGGGTGCATGCGTCACCAGCAAAGTAAGGCACGTGTGCACAACAATAAAAGGCCTGTAGTGAACCGGCTGTGGCTATCCCGGTCGGTCCATTACAGGTACTATACAATTTTAGACAACATAATTTCTGCACTAGTTGCACTACCCAATAATACCAAATTTTCAGTGAGGACAAAGTTATTAGGTATACTTATATGTTGTCTGACAGGTACTTTTTCATTGATTTAGATAACATCTAGGGCCAGCACAACGTGGTAACTTTTGGTAACGTAAGGAATTCTGCCTACAATAAAAATAAAAAATAATAAAATATAAAACAAATAATTTTAGAAAGTAAAGTGCATACTATATTACGTAAGCGTTGCAATAAGTGCATACTGCGCCAACAATTAGGTACGTTTAACAAAAAAAAAGTACTTTATGCAATTTTGTATTATGATGCTAATGGCGAATGCTGAGCAGCATATGGCTGAGACAGCTGTCAAAATGCTTCACTCTCGTCTGAACTCTGCATGGTTTCAGCCGATAATAATTTAGCCAGTATAGGCTGAATGCCGTTCAGCATTTTCGATTTCTGTCCAGATTTTTTAACGGCTAACCGTCCCCTTCGCATACGTACCTTAGTGCTTACCTGATAAGCCAAACTTGTCTTTGTTTGGCAGAGTATTACAATGACTAACTTTACTGAAGCTGAAAGAATGTAAATACGAATCACTGCCATAAACTTTAAACTACACACCTAGATAATCAGGTTAACAAACAGACGAATATGATTCATTATTTATGTTAGTATTTTAAACTTATGACTATTCGTGCCTGTTTGCCTGGTTTAGTTTGGTTTAAAACATCTGTTGAATTTGCGTTTAATTAAAACTTACATATCTACATACATTCGTAGAAACGAAGCTAATTTTATTGAGCTACAAATTGCCTTCCACGCAAGTAGCTTTGCACAAATGTACCTAGGTAATTCGTGCACGTGTGCAAATATCGGTAGCAGGCATAATAATGCTTGCTGGTGTTGCGCGTAAACTTGGTGACACTATAGAAGGATGAATGAACGCGCAGTACTAGACTGTGCGTCTCTGAGCTAAACTGCGGACAGACGGACGGACGGACGGACATGGCGAAACTATAAGGGTTCCTTGTTGACTACGGAACCCTAAAAATACGGTTCAATGAAAATATTTTTGGATTATCTAACTTTCGGATTGATTAAGTACATCCTTTTAGGAAAATAGAATTACCTACTAAAGTTGCAGCTACATCTCTGAACACACGTTACACACGTATAAAAAGCAATCTTTGCATTACACAACAGTGAAACTGTTGAGTTGGGGTTCTCTTTTTTTGCCGTTCTGTGTGGATGTCGGTAGGGACTGGTATAATTGACTAATTATACCAAAACGTGCGAAAAACCACCCTGTTCCTTCAGAGTCGAAGTACTTACCTAATCTATTTAAAATTTAATAGGATTGGATTGCGCATTCAGTGTGCAAGAGATTGGTATCCTTCACAATACAATAAAAATAAAGTTTAATATTTTTAGATTCAAGATAAAATAAAAATAAGTAAGAGATCAAATCATCTGTAATATTATTATAGTTTCATAATGTTACATGACATTATGAAACTACTACACACAATTGCACAATACAAAGGCAATATTGTCACACTGCCAAAAAACGACGCTAAGGTCCTCATATGCTTATTGCTTTAATTTAAAAAAATACAATTACTTACTTTACTTTTCATCATTGATATTTATATTATATATTTATACATTTATATCAATGCTTTTAATGTATTTTTTTTAATTACTTTTATTGAGTAAGCCGGTCAGCGATTATAAACGTGTGCTTACCTAGTTGAAAGTCAAAAGCTCCAACGGCTCCAAGTCTTTGGCGATTCGCTGTCCGACCATAGACCATGCCCGAGTCCAGACGCCGCGTTGCGTTCCACGCGCGCCTCAAAGAGTGTCAGCATATGACGGGGCCCCTCTATAGAGGGCCAAAGCCTGCCGGGGTCGCGGGACTAACGAATTACCGTGACCCCGGAACGTAAACGGCAATTGAAGGACACTGTTGATTTTAGTCAGTACGAGTCTAACAGTCCCTTCCTTATTTTATTATTAATTTTACATTTAGATTGTTTTAATTTAAATGTACCTAAGTAATTCAAATAATTTATATTTTTATTTTTTATCGGCGTCATTATCCTCAACGGAATTCCGGAAAATTGAAGTTTGAGCCTGTCACCATTAGAAATTACGAAACATAAGAAAATTAATGGATGCAAAAAGGCTTTTTATTTACGAAATTTGTTATAAAAATAATTACCTATTCCTTGCCTATTCCGTATATATACTTCCGTACATACTACTAGCAGGACAAAAACAAGCATATTTTTAAAATGCAAGAAAGAACGTCTCTATAGAATAGGCTATTTTATTTAAAAAAAAATTAAGTCCGAAATACAGATTATAAAAAATATAAGCTTCTTTCGTTAACCCTGATCTACACTACTCGCGAAGTTGCCTCGACCATAGAACACCTAATAGTTCTACCCTCGACGAAGTACTCGTCGAAGTTGATCGAAGTCCCGAAGTATGTGACTTGACTACACTACTCGCGAAGTTGCCTATGTCATCATTGTGCCCTTTGACTTGGTCGCGAAAACCGACAAGTGACAACAAATGGAAGTCGCCCGAAGTGAGCCGAAGTGGAACGAAGCAAAGAGAAGTGCCCTTCTACACTATCGTATTCGGTCAACTTCGACCAACTTCGCGATTAGTGTGGAGCAGGTTTTACGTTTTTATCGGCCGCTTTTCATGGGCTCCGAGTCTCCGAGTCTTATGACAGACAATGCATGTCTAATTTACCACAGCACAGATGCTCCTCTTGGGCACAATCATCAATTCACCATATCAAAATGGCACAAACTCATCATATTAATTAAATTCATAATATTAACTGCGGGCCTGCGGCTGTGACCATTTATTACGAATTGTAATGGGATTTATATTATAATCCCATTCTTATTCTGCTAAAACAGCTTTTTTAGCCCCCCCAGAAAATAAAAACAAGAAACGAAGATTTCACATTTTTCAATTTTGCTTATTATTACATGACATAAATTATCTGGTTGCAGGTGCATCTCTATTGCTACTAACGACCAACTCAAAGACCCTAATTTAAACATCGGTATATAAACAAACAATCAAACATTTTCTCTCCACTCATATAATAATGCACTGAACTACTAATAGCAAGCCCGTGGTGTGAAACTGTTACAAAACCTGATTGATAACACATTCACCTTGAAATTGAGAAAACAAGCGGAAGTGAGTCTAGCATTGGTCACAACTGGTACGCACGTAAACGGTTCAATGGACATCTTAATCTTATTTTATTTTTTAAAATCATTAATTGCTGTTCGTTAGTCTCGCTAAAACTCGAGAACGGTTGGACCGATTTGGCTAGGTAACTTTAGTTTTGAATTATGTTTAGAATTAGAAGTCCAGGGAAGGTTTAGAAGGTGATTTTGAGGCGGTAAGAAGTTTGCCGGGTCAGCTACTTTTAATTAGTATTTTTTGTCAATCTCAGTACTACCTCGATTGACCATGTAGAATAATAAAGACTACTTTGCAGAATCCATATACATATAATATTATTATTTATACGTAAATTATGTATTATATATATTAGCTCTTCTCCGCAGTTACACCCGCTGCTCGACTCCATTTTGTCGTAATCGCAACGTTATGTTAGGCACCCTACTTATAGCCATTCTCGATAAATGAACTATCCAACACAAAAATAATTCTTCAATTCGAAGTTTCGAACCAGTCGTTCCTGAGATTAGCGCGTTTATTCAAACAGACTCTTCGGTTTACTATATTACGAGTTGTATAGATGATTTGCGATAGAATTCGTTAATTTTAGATATTTTTGTAATTGCTATTGCATAAGCAAGGAATGGATAAGTAGGTCTTTTTATTTCAATTCATATAATAATAATACTGCTTAAGTAGCCTTTTATGCTCCTCTGAATTTAAGTGTCGGTTTACGTTTGTGTAAAAACTAACGTAAGCCGATATTAATGACTTGTTGGAAACGTTGTCACGATCAATTTCAATCACACTTAACCATCGCCATACCTTCATCTAAAATTTAAATCAAAATTCTTACTGTTTCTAAGTACGAGTAACTGTACCCTTAATATTTCCCAAATCGTACAAATAGTCTATGCATTGAGCATGAGCATTGTAGATAGACAGGTAGTTACCTACGCATCATAATGATCAACTTTTATGGGACCAACGCTAAAAACAGTAATATAGAAACGTGATGGTCCACAGGTCCACATCCACAGTACCCACACCCAACCACACAAAAATCAATGTCCCTTCAAAAGTTTTTCAGTTTTGCAAACTTAGTAGGTACGGCTTTTATAAGTATTGCCCATAATTAGAAACATAGTTCATGGTCACTATGATAAACTCCAACCACACGTTCGTAATTTATGTCAAAACGTTAGTCTAATAACACGAATTTCATATTGTCCAGTCATCCTCGCTGGCTCGTTGATAATGTTTTATGGCAAATAAGCAATAAAACTTGCGAAGAAAAAAATTGATTTGCAGTTGCCAGTAGTTAAGTCTTACAACAACCAATTTTCAGCATGAAGGTCACGATGGCAAAGTGAATGATGATGAATATTGATGAATTACTATACCAACAATTCATTTCAACAGATAATATTGTGTAAACATAGAGTATAGAAACTGAGTGAGTTCTATTTTTAATTTTATGTTTGCTCTGAAGTTGTCTGGTGTGCTTTATCGCTCTCTGATTTTTGATCTCGTGAACCTAATCAAACATCACAGATACAGCGGAAGCAGTAACATCATCTGCATCGTAGACAATAATAATAACACACGTGGTGATTACTTACGTTAAAAATATTTTCGAGAGGAAGTTAGCCTTGTCGTGGGGATTCTTTTGCTTCAATACCACTTTTGAATCCATTTTGATTTATTTATGAGGCACCAAGCACAATCTATTGTTTGTTTTTTCTTTCTTTCAGATCTTTTCGCCGTATAGCACTGATAAATCCGTATAGTAAGTAGGTACCTACTCTGCCGAATGTTGCACAGCTATATGCGGTACTATCACTTAAGGAACCTTATGCCATACACGACAGAGTAACCTATGAAATTTCCAATACAGTAAGCATCGTTTTCAAAACAGATTGCATAATATTCTACTCATGAATTTTAGTACAGTTCGACCGATTCACTGACCACTGGGTTGTTTAGTATTTCAATAGGCATTTGCCAAAATAACCACATAGAAAAAGAAACGTTTTATAAAACTATGGATTACATAGAAGGTAGAAAAATATAAATTCCTTTTATTAAGTATCACAGTTAAGTAGATTGGTATTGGTAGGTGGAAAAACCGCGAGCCCTAACCCACGAGCATAGAGCCCGAGCGTCGCCGGCGTACTGACGGAAAGCCCGCCTGTGCGCTCTCATCACACAGCACCGTATATCACAGAGGTTTGTGTGCTCTACCGTAGCTCTACAATCTATAAATAAGCTGTTTCTTCTTCAACACAAAAACATTTAGGTGTAATGTAAGTCAGTGGCAGCACAGAACACACAAGAAGTGAAGTTACTATCTCATCTCCCCATCAAAATATACTTGGGTACCTCAAATTCATTAAATCAATGGACAAGAATTGGCTGAGTTGAATCATAATGAATATGCTGCGCCGACCTATTCCTTCATCTGAGGCGCCGAGTGCCGACACAATAATTCATGCGTCGCAGACAATTGATAAGTTGACCTAATAAAAGTAAACACTGCCTGTGTCATACTCATAACCAGCCGTCGAATCGATTGTATTCTGGATTTATCATCTTTCCTGAAATCTCCACTAGCTTTAAAGTTATCAAACTCAAATAACTTAATACCTATTGATCTACCTATAGGGTAAGCCACGAAAGGCTAGCAAAAAAAGCTTACAAGCTCGGAAGTCTGTTTATTTTCTATTAAATTATTTTTTTACCGCCGATTTCTAAAACTCTGAAACTTTAAAGCAAAGCGCGTTCCCGCTGGGGTCGGTCGGGACGCTGGTCGCTGGGACGGGACTGTACAAGCAGACCCAGAAACGCAAAGAGCAACCAAAGATGCACCTTTGGTTGCTTGTTGCGTTTACTCTATAATTGCGTTTTGGGGCCTGCAATAAAGACCTACCTAGTGGAGTCAGGAGTCTGGCAATCGCTTCCGCTTCCCACTCATTTGATGATATTTAAGCCTGCTCTACACTACTCGCGATGTTGGTCGAAGTTGACCGAATACGATAGTGTAGAAGGGCAATTCGCTTCGTGCAACTTCGGCTCGCTTTGAGCTACTTCCATTTTTGTTGTCGGTTTTTGCGACCGATTCAAAGAGCACAATGATGGCACAGGCAATTTCGCGAGTATTAGTCACATACTTCGGGACTTTCATTGACAATTTGATATACTGTCCGTTCAGGGGGTGAAGAAAGAAATCACTCATTAATAAATTCAACTTTTACTGTAGGAAGGAACAAATAATTAGGATACAATTACCGACGTAAAAATAAATTCAACAATTTTAATAAAATTATACATTTATAGTTGCCTTCGTTTATTGCCCGTGGCGTTTCGTTTATTGCCCGTGGTTCTTGTACCAATTTCGGTTTGCAATGAAACTAATGCGGTTCAAATACAACCTTTGAAAAATTTGAATAAGTAATAAATTGTATTTAGGTACATATTTTTATTAATTTTTGTGGCCAACTCACACTTGACCAAAAAATAAAATCACCAAAATTTTCAACATCAAAAAAGAACTAAGGGGTTTCTAAGAAAGTATTCCCGTATTGCCTTTACAAGCATTTACCAACAGCCAAACACTGTACGCCACGTATTTTTTTCCGTGCGAGAATCGAACCCACGACAAGCAGCGCCAACAATGTCTCAAACAGTGTAAGTACTAGACAAGGACTAGATATAATGCGGTTAAATGGACTATAATCTCCTATTGTCTGTTTAGATAAAATCAACAACATTACAAATAACGAACTGATATCAAGATATCCTTACCCCTGCACTTATCCTCTCATCATATCATGTTACAACTATTGCATTGGATGTTTTGGTTGGTACCTACAATAGGGTAGTTTCCAGGGTCAAAATAGTTACATTATATTTAGTCCGTATTTTTTAGATTATAAAAAAATATTAGACATGTATTTTTTCTTTTTTCGATTAAACAAAAATAACAAAGATAATAGTTTATTTAAGTTACCTGTGACGTCACCGTGCGCGAAAAATGCCACGCATCGTGACGTCACACGTAACTTTAATAGGCTATATCCATGGGCTATATCTTTGTAATTTTTGGTCTAATTTACAAATAAAAAAATACGTGTCCCTTATTTTTGAATAATCTAAAAGACGGACTAATTACATTTTTTAGGGCACTAGCCTATTGATTGTCATTTGCAACATCCCCGATAACGGACCCATAAATGCTTATGGAATGTTTTAACGACGCGACGTCGTTAGTTGTTACATAGTTTGTACCCGGTTTCTATAATCGCCCATCAAGATCCCTAATTACTGATTCACTGCACGATACCTTTGGTTACGTACGACATTGCATCGATTTGGTAAACTAAGAATATTTGAGACAATCCTGAAGCATATTTGAATAGCTTTTTGTTATTATTAATTAAAAGTATGTAACGCTCTTAGGCTCGCTTGATAAGAGTAAGTACGTCTTTCTACGTTTCTATGTGGTGGGCTACCGAATTTAACTGTATTTTGTATTTCGCTGAAAAACACAGATCAAAAATAAAGTTTCCCTTTTATTCGTAGTAAAAATCATCAAATGAGTCCTCCCAAACGGGAAGAACTGTCAGATCAGACTCGATTGTATAAAATTCACAGTGGAAAATTGCTTACCTTGGGATAACTTCATGTTCTAATCTAATGGTAAAAAACCTGTTTACATGAGTATAACTATTAACTAGATTTTAAAAACCACGTCTGACGACACAGGTCTGCTGGAGCAGTGGCTGAGCGATCGGCTGCTTATCACGGGTTCGATTCCCGCACGGAACAATTAAGTGTATTGCCTACAGTTCCGAGTTTGGCTGTGTTTGTGAGTCTGAATGTTTTTTGAACGCACAATGATTTTAAAAAAGTTCTTTCAGCAAACAAAACAGCAGCTCACAAAATGAGAACTTTGGAAAATAGTTGGAGTTACCATTAGATCTTGCACAGTTTATACCACGGTTATACCTAATCTATCAATCGTGATTGATGTGGCAGTGGGATGTTTGTAGTAATATTCTGTATTATTACACCATTCGATAGTGTTGTTAATAGGGATCAATTCTGGGGAGTAATCATATATTGCAAACTGTATATAACATTAGACAAAAGTATCGCGGCTGCATGTGCTTTGAAGCATTTTACTTAGTCGTAGGATAGGGTAACAAGTTTCATTTTGAGTTTTTGATCGACTCTAAAATTGGTTCTGAGGCCTTACCACGCGATCCAGTTTAGCCTGTGCGAAAGAGACAGAGCTATGCAAGTCGTATAGCGCCATCTTTTTCCAATAGTGTAAAGACTCACGCTCTAGTTCATAATAGGTCCACCTGAACTTACCAGTTTCAGAGTCGCTTTTTGCATGCATATGCTACAACGACACTGGATGTACAGACGCCAGCAGGTCAACCTACCCGAATCTGTCAGATTTTACCATTCAAACCTTAACCTTCTACTCTTGTGATAAGGTTGAAATTTTATTAAAGAAATCTGACAGATTGTGGTAGCTTGATGTGCTGGCGTCTGTACCTACCTACGTTTTAAAATAAATTAAAAAGTTTTTTGTTGTGGAACACTAGTGAATCAAGGTCTTTCCTGTTGAAGAGATCAGCGCAATGAACATTAATTGGCGCGAGACTACACATGCGACCATGCACATTCTACGAGTAGTGTGCCTTCCCATTATATTTAACGACCAATATTTGTATATTTTCCAATTCTCTAAAACGGCTCTAACGATTTTGATGAAATTTGGAATTTAGGGGTTCAAAAGGGCGGTAAATCAATCTGGATAGGTCCCATGTCTGGGTCTGTCTGGGTTCCATTTTTTTTCTAGGTTTTTTTTTTATATGGTTTTCTTATATTTGCACCCGAACGCTGACGCGCTTATACGGTTTTTTTTTAAATGATTTCGATCTCTTAGTTACCTTATTATTGTCGTACAACTTGGCCAGAACGTCTTGAAACGGAACTAATGTTTTCGTTAGCTGACAACGTTTTAACATCTGTGATATTTGATGTAAACAAAGACGCAGGTTTAGATTTAGGTATTATTGTGCCATAAAACTTACGTAATAAGTGAAAAAAAACATTCATATTGCTGGTAGCGCACAGTGGCGACGAATGTGTTTAACCATATTGTAGAAAAATAACTAAGGGACTTTACCCCATGGCGCGACGCGATTGCAATTCGACCGATTCAAACTAAACGTGAAAATTAACCTTGCTACTACGATATAATGACGCCATTCGATTGACTTGTCGTTGACGTCGCGATCGTGTTTTGTTTTTTCATCAGGTACAGACGCCAGCAGGTCAACCTACCCGAATCTGTTTGATTTCAGATTAAAATGATTTCAATAAAACACAAGCTTTGTACATATAATTTATAATATTTAGGTAAGATGGCAATAAGAGGACAAGTTATTTCATTATCAGAATCTAAAGAGATCTTTGAACTTTGCGCACTTGTTGGCTTTTAGATTCTTTTAAAGCTTGCTCCAACTTGTTTGTTAAATGTAATAAATTAGGAAGGTCACACTGAAGAAGCACATGATTTATTTTATTCTGACAGTGGCTGGCTGCTTTTGCATCTTGTATACTTGAATTTATCTGTATTTGAGTTAAACCTTTGTCACTCTCCTTTTCATGTCCTATTCTGTCACTGATTTCACTGTATTGACCAAAATTTTTTGGTTTCATGATCATAAAATCCATTGCAATCATAGGTTTTATTTCTTCATTGCAACTTCGTGAGGCCACCTGTGAATGTACAAAAATCTTAGTAATATTATGTAATTTCATAATTATTATTATAGGAAATGAAATGAATATAAAGAAGACAGAATAGAAGAAGATCACCACGAATTGAGAAACTCCTCCTTTTTTTAAATATGTTTAAAAATAAATTATGAAAAGAGAACATTTGCAAATGAAAATTGCTATTACCACTTTTTATTTCAACTTACCTGTATTTCAAATCTCCATGACAAATCCTGGTAGGTAGGGTCTTTCTGTTGCAAAAGGTTCAATGCATCTGACAACTCTGCCTTCTTAGTGTTGTGCAACTTGACTAACACTTCCTGTTGCTCTGTAGAGAAACCCGCAATAGCCAGTGATGACTTTAGGTCAGCATCTGACAACTAAATAAAGTATTTTTTTAAATTTAGTCATGATGCCATTTACGAGTATCTATTGTGAAATATTATTTTTGATCATAAAACTATAGAACAACTTTTTTTTTTTAATGCATGCAATTTAAACTAGACATGAGTAATACTTACATTCAGTCTGCATGCTTCTACTATAAGATAAACCAATGCATGAACCAAATTTTGGACACTTGTTAGTGAAACATTCAGCTTTTCTGAAACAAGAAATGAAATAGGTTTTTAGACTGACATGGTCACTGTTACAAATAATATTCCACAACTATCACACAACACCATCTAGTCCTAAGCTAAGCAGAGCTTGTGATATGGGTACTAGACAACTGATAAACATACTTATATCATAGCTTATGCATATATATTTCTAAATATATACATAGGTATTAAAGATAAATTACACCCAGACACAGAATAAATAATCGTGCTCATCACTAAACATTTGTCCTGAGTGGAAATCGAACCCACGACCTCCAGCATTGCAGTCATCTCGAAATAATAATCACTTCTTAGTTATTTGTGCCAAAGTAGATACAAGCAAAGGATAAATCAATTCATGTGGAGCAGTTACATGTTAGGTAAAAACAAAACACATAGATTCAAAACATTATATTTTGTTTAGTAATTATTTAGATTTAATTAATTTTATTGTGTTGTTATAAATAATTTATTTATTCATTTATAATATTAAAAGTTACCACCATATTCTTATAATCTTGAATGGACTTAGGAAGTTTTATACTCTTCCTCCTTACCTGCAGCAATACTGTACTTCTTATTGTTGGTTCCATTATTGAGGTAGTCCAAAGCTAATTTACAAAAGTCGATCAATACTGAAAATAATTAAATAAAAATTAATAAAAACGAAAGATGGAACGTGATCATTTTCGAATTTACACTTGACACCGACCTTGTATGGAATGCTGGTTTAATAAACTAAGATGTTCTTTTTGTAACTCGCTTAGAAAAATTATCATTGTTTTTTCAGAAGTCAAAAGAAACCACAACAAAAATAAATTATTGATTGAATACAGTAACTTGACTTGTTATATGTTTTTTTTTACTTGCCAGGGGTGCGTTTAAATCCTTCTGCGGTATTTCGCCAGAAAAAAATTAAACTAGCGAGGGTTCGCTGAACGGAGTCATAAGTTTCTGTCAATGTTAGTTGTCAAATTCAATTGACAGCTCAGGGGTGCGTTTAAATCCTTCTGCGGTATTTCGCCGGAAAAAAATTAAACCGGCGAGGGTTCGCTGAACGGAGTCATAAGTTTCTGTCAATGTTAGCTGTCAAATTCAATTGACAGCTCAGTTTATTGAACAAATAATCAATTTGCCGGTTTAATACAAATCCATAATCCACAAATAACATTTACTCTCTAAAATAAAAATAATATTCGTTTTTACGGCGAGAATCTAGCAAAACATCAAAACTTAATGTCAATCTGACAGCAAGATAAAATTTTGCGTGGTAAAAAGGTCGCAAAAAATTATTCCTTTCAGCAAAAACATAGACCAGCGGACGACCGTAAACGGGGCAGATTAAATTTTTATTGGTATAATTTTTCACCTCTCGGTGTACTTAAACGGGCTGTTTGACATTTAGTCAGTATAAAATTAAACTGGATAAAGGATTTAAACGCAGCCCTGTTTATTGAACAAATAATCACTTTGCCGGTTTAATATAAATCCATAATCCACAAATAATATTTACTCTCTAAAATAAAAATAATATTCGTTTTTACGGCGCGAATCGAGCAAAACAACAAAACTTAATGTCATTCTGACAGCAGGATAAAATTTTGCGTGGTAAAAAGGTCGCAAAAATTTATTCCATTTAGTAAAAATTTGTATCAGCGGACGACCGTAAACGGGGTAGATTAAATTTTAGTTAGCTTCATTTTTCCTTTTTAAAATAAACCTAACTAAAATTTAATCTGCCCCGTTTACGGTCGTCCGCTGGCATAAGTTTTTACTGAAAGGAATAAATATTTGCGACCTTTTTACCACGCAAAATTTTATCCTGCTGTCAGATTGACATTAAGTTTTGTTGTTTTGATGCATTCACGCCGTAAAACAAATATTTTTATTTTAGAGAGTGAATATTATTTGTGGATTATGGATTTAATTAATATCACACCGGCAAATTGATTATTTGTTTCAAAAACTGAGCTGTCAATTGAATTCGACAGCTAACATTGACAGAAACTTATGACTCCGTTCAGCGAAACCTCGCTAGTTTAATTTTTTTCCGGCGAAATACCGCCGAAGGATTTAAACGCACCCCAGTGCTTGCCAGTTTGTCATAGCATATACTACTAAAGCTGTCAATGTCATTTGCACGTCAGCTGTCCCATCTGTCACTTGCTGACATTTTCACAGATTATGTACTTCACACGTGCACATCTATGGATGGTGAACGCACAGTTAGCCGCACGCACCGCTGTCTCCGCAGTCTGTTTAATTACCGTACAAGTAGTACTACGTGTGAAGAGATTAATTTATTGCATTTTCTTGATTTTATTCTATTTTCAGCGCTTTTGTGAAAAAATCACGCTCGTGCTTATGGGCACTTAAGCGCTATATTCACGATCCAGCACGGCTGCACGGCTGTACAGCAGCTCAAGGTCGCGTTGCTGTACGTAGCAAAAACATCGTGAATAGGCTTGACGTACGTCAAGGCTTGTCCAACAACGCGACCTTGAGCTGACGTACAGCCGTGCTGGATCGTGAATATAGCGCTTTTGCTACGTCCAGCAACGCGACCTTGAGCTGCTGTACAGCCGTGCTGGATCGTGAATATAGCGCTTTAGTATTTTTTTTTTCAATCTACAATCGACTAAACAATAATTTGTTCTGTTGGCACAATATTCACCTCAATATTTGTATGTTGTTGGCTCTATGACATTTCTCTATGTCATTTTCTTGACGTATACGTAGTTGCTTACGAGTTTTTCAATTTTGTAATTTTGTTGATATGTTTCTTTAATTTTACTTAATTTAATTGTTAATAGAATCGTAATTAATGGTCAAAAAAATTACTCCATCAATATGGCTTTGAAAAAAGTCAAAGGTAACTTTGAGAGGATGTTCGATAAAAATCTGACGGATTTAGTTCGAGGAATCAGAAATAACAAAGATAATGAGGTATTTATATATGTATTGGTGCTATATTTTCAATCAAACAATCATTTAGGGCATCAACACAGCCAATCATAGTACTTGAGTATGGAAATACATTCTTGTCACTTTCTTTACATGTACCCCTCCACTGTCACATTTCTTGTCTCGAGCAGTAAAACTTGATCGGTTTCTATCATAAAATTAAATATTTAGTTAGAGATAAACGCATTCTATAGAGGCTGGCCTATAAGTTTGATTATTATGTACTGAAACTTGAGCAGAAACCTTGTAATCTAATTTACTGTTCCTATAAATTTAGATTTTCAATTGAGTATTACTCTTTATTTAATTATGATTGTGAATCGTTCGAAAATTCACATCAGCAACATATTGTGTTGTTGACACAGGTCCAATGTTTACACTCCAATATTTAGTCATTGTTGTCAATGCTGAGAGTCAATATGCTTCTGTAGAGTAAACAAGTACATTCTTTTACATCAGCATGTGTAGCAGATTTTGGTGGATATTTCGACTGTTAGTAACATTTTGAGTGTCAAGTAAAATTGCTTAGTTTGTAGGAAAAATGGTATTTTACCATTGCACTTATGCAAAGGTGATTCAGTAAAGAAGCTCAATAAAAATCAAATTATCTTGATCTATTAATAAAAAAAATACTGTATATTAAATGTAACATTCATTTTTAGTCTAAATATATAGCACAATGTATGGAAGAAATAAAAGTTGAGCTGCGCCAGGACAACATAGCAGTCAAAGCCAATGCAGTGGCTAAACTGACATATGTAAGTACCTATTTGGATCCATACATATTCTTGATAACACAATGTATGTAGTTATAAAAAATTAGATAAACTTTGTCAGCAGTAAATGGTGTCCTGATAACGTGTCCACATGGCAACTTATCACTTTATTGAACATGTAAATACTTGGATATTAAATATATTCAATAATTCTGAGATGGTCTGCTATTATTACTGTTGTTTTAATAACCTGTTGGTCCATAATTGGTATAAGTGATTCATGTATGCCAATTATGGACCAACTTCCTAAAAATGACATTTGAGTCCTAGTTTAAACATAATAAATGTATATTTATGCCTTTCTTATATGATTCCAAGTAGAATCACTACCTAATATAAATCATCATGACATAAATATCAAGAAATATATCTTACATGTAAAAAAAAGCTACATAATTTAGTAACTTATTGACACATATTACATTACTCATAATGTTTCAATGTTTGCAGCTCCAAATGCTGGGATATGACATATCATGGGCTATCTTCAATATAATAGAAGTGATGAGTTCCAACAAGTTCACTTACAAGCGTATTGGTTACTTAGCAGCTAGTCAGTCATTCCATGCAGATTCCGAACTACTTATGCTCACTACAAATATGATAAGGAAGGATCTCAATGCACAGAATCAGTATGAGGCGGGGCTGGCACTCAGTGGCCTCAGCTGTTTCATTTCCCATGACTTAGCCAGAGATTTGGCTAATGACATCATGACATTGGTGAGTATTGCTTCATGTAATACCTTTTTTATTATTATTTAGATAAGCAATCAGTTCAGCTCCACTTTATCCAATTAAATGGTAATCATTCTCATCTACTTTAAATGGACATTGCAGAAATGCATCTGGAGAAAACTTGCCTGATAAAAAGAAACATATTATTTTATGCTGGCTGATAAAAACTTGAACCCAATAACATGGTTGTTTTGAATTAATTTGTAGATGAGCTCAACAAAACCGTATTTAAGGATGAAGGCAGTACTCATGATGTACAAGGTATTTCTAAGGTATCCAGAGGCACTAAGACCCGCTTTCCCGAAACTAAAAGAAAAGTTAGAAGATCCTGATCCAGGTACAATACTAATGTAAAAGTTGGTGACTTGCAAAATGTCCCAAGGCTGTTTCTGTTACTATACAAATATGTTTGTTGTCACAGGTGTCCAATCAGCTGCTGTTAATGTAGTTTGTGAATTAGCAAGGAAAAATCCTAAAAACTACCTCTCATTAGCTCCAGTATTCTTCAAGCTGATGACAACATCCACTAACAACTGGATGTTGATCAAGATTATCAAATTGGTATGTAATTCTCAGATTAATTTAAAAAAAAAAACTACATTCGGTATTTTGTTTTTCAGGAATTAATGCTGAATTATCTTTTTATTTATTTGACAAAATGATGCCTAAATTTTACATTTGATTAAACAGTAAGAAACTATCACAGACTTAATAAATTACGAAAAGATAAAATTTCCTGATTTCTGCAACTCTTTGAAACATATCTGAAATAACTTATGACTTCTTCACAGTTTGGTTTAATGACACAGTATGAACCAGACATTGGAAGAAAAATAACCCAAAGCCTCATAGATCTAATTTGCAGGTACCGCTAGTGAACTTTACAAAAACAGAGTTTACCCAAACTGCTAGATTCATTCACCACACCCCACCATTGAAAGTTTATACAACTTAGTTTATGCCACATTCTGACTATACCAGAGCTGGAATATTATAAATGTACAACTAATATTATTTAATTCATAAACTAACACTCTACTTATGCTCGTATGACTCTGTATAGAACTTTGCATTTCTAATGTTCCATCTCATAAAACGAAAATATATTGAACACGAATGACACCTATCAATTGGCACATGAGGCTCACATTTTTGTTTTATTTTCGCTGCTGATATTATACTCAAAGTACCAACGTTTACCAATGTGTCGCCGTCAAATACAATAAAGAAGGAAGGAGAAGAAACCATGTTTATGATACTTTAGAACAGAGACACAACTTCATCTAGCTATTGGTTGCTATCACATAAGCTAGTCTTATGTAGTTTCATTGTGTTTGTTGCAGTTTGGTGCCTTAACCCCATTAGAGCCTCGACTTGGCAAGAAACTGATAGAACCATTAACTAACTTAATACATAGGTGAGTCAGTTACTGTCTATTAAAGCAGGAACACCACCGACCTGTCCAAATTGTACTGTCACAGACAGCGCCTTCCACTTAGTCATTATGTAGACAATATTGTGTTGTCCTTACTGTAATGCAGTCTCTATGGGGTGAAAGGAATGTGTTATTTTGCATAATATAAAATAGTTAGTAAGGTTATTTAATGGATGCTACAATAAATTTATTTCCAGATAGTCTAACATAAAATAGTTAGTTGGTTGTTAAAGGTGTTTAGTTTATAAGAAACTTCTGCTTGCATTGCTTTTTCAACATTTTGTTTAAATAAGCTTATTTTACACTGTAGCACCTTGAGATAAACTGACACATTAGAGCTTCAAAACACTAGTTCTAGGCTTGGAATTGTAATATAAATAACATTTGTTTATAAAGCAATGTACATTATGTATACATAGTACCTAACTGAACTTTTATGTCTTCGGATGGATCACTCGTAAAATGTAACAAGCCATATGACCAAAGATTTATTTTTATAGACAGTGAGCTACTTTTTAAAATTATCTTATATGAAGATAACAAATTATGGTATTTTAACAGCAAATACAATCACTGGTCCCTTAAGTTCGGTCGTATTTAAGTCCAACTTTACATTAAAAATTATTTTAATTGTCACAAATTGTGGTACAGGGAAGTAGGTATTTTAACATTTAACTCAAGGAAATAAAACAGTTTAAATTTTTGTATGGAGTATATTTATAAATAGCATTTATACAAGTAACAACATAAAATATTAAATACATTACTATGAAAATATTAGATACAAAAAAATACCGATGACATTATGGCTTCTTAGTTCGACAGTAATTATTCAACTACAGTTAATGTAAGTAGTAATATAGAAACATTAAAATTTATTAGGTAAGTACACAAAGTGATCGGAATTTTGATGCCAATTAAAGTTCCTCTAGAAATTAGTCTACATTTAAAAATATCTATATTTTCTTTATATAATTATTATAATTGGTATTTCAAATGGCTACTAAATAATACTTTTGACTATAATTTGGATTTATGAAAACTTTTTGTAACAGCAAAATAAAGTTTTTACGTGCATCAAAATTACCGATTACTAGTAAAGTTCCGACGAATTTTCACGGAGGTATAACAGCGTATGTTTGTGGCCAGTACGTCAGCGATGTCGCTGCTGTACGAGTGCATCAACACGGTGATCGCGGTGCTCATCAGCATCAGTAGCGGCATGCCCGGCCACGCCGCCTCCGTGCAACTCTGCGTGCAGAAACTCAGAATACTCATTGAAGACAGCGATCAAAATTGTGAGTTATCTGCTTCACTAGAGGACCACTGTTATTGATGCAAAATGACTTCAGCCGCTCAAAAAGCTGTATGTTAATGCAATTAAAGCTAACCACAGAGAAGTTACGCGCATGTCAAGCTTCGCTTTGCAAGAAAAAATGTGATTGTTTACACGGCAATCCTCGAACACGCGACGCTTGAAATGGCGTCATCAGTGTGCGAGGATTACTTGAACGAGACTTGCGTGTCCGTGCGTAGCGTGCACGTCCGTGGGTCCACGCCTTTAGGCTAGTCGCATACACAGGCTTTCCTTATTCGGAAACACATATTTAAATAAAATGTTCTACGTAAAAAACGAAGATTCATTTCGAAACTCAGCCGCGCCCGCCCTAATACAAAAAACCTAAAGTCTTCGCTAGTCTCACGGAATTTCGAATCGGAATTCCAAATTCGAAAAACAGATTCGGAAAACATGATTGTGTATGAGCAATATTTCCTCGTTTCTTCGCTCGGCCACGCAGCCTTAAGCTCATGCTACAAAAGGAGACACCATAAATTCACCCCTTATCAGAACAAACTAGTTCGGCCTGATACTATGTTTGGCCGTTACCATTACCATTAATTAATTGAATGTCGTGTTCAATAGATTACTAAATCATAGCTCCAATTGTTCAATGAACTACAATTTGTTGACAGTGAAATACTTGGGCTTGTTGGCTATGTCAAGAATACTCAAGTCCCACCCGAAGTCTGTGCAGGCGCACAAGGACCTTGTACTGGCGTGTTTGGATGACAAGGACGAGTCTATCAGGCTGAGAGCATTGGGATTGCTCTATGGAATGGTATGTAAATTAATAGTATTCTTGCTAGAAAAATCAACTCTGAAAATTCCGAAAAAATCTTAGACAATATTCTTCAAAATTGGCGATTCAACTTTGAATGATTCGGCATAATTGAATACTTCAAAATTGAGTCAAAGTGATAATTGAAAATGTGTACAGTATATGTAGACTATTGCCATCTTACACAAGCTGTAATATAAAAAAAAAATCGGTCTAGGAGTCTTTGATAAATCAGGGAAAATACATAAGAAAAAAGATAACGACGAATTTAAAACCTCCTTCTTTTTTTTAAGTTAGTTAAAATAGTTGACGATTAAAACCTACCTATCCCCAAAAAAACATACCGTAAAAACATACCTGTTAAAGCTGTAAAAATAAAGTTGACAAACTTACATTTGCAGTTAAAGAGCATGTTCTCCGATACATTTTGTTTAAGAAAACATATTTACCAAGTACATTTTATAAGTTGGTCGACTATTACTCGTAAAGTTGTAAAGCCTACTTAGTCATGATAATTTTCTTTTAAACTTCGTTATATATACTACTATTGTGAATTTTTTCATACCCCCAAACATAATCGTTTAGCTGGTAGAGGGAGGGGACACTCGAATCGAGCAAAATTTTGCACTTTAAAGCTTAATATTTTACAAACGAATTTTTTTATCAAAAAACTGTTAATGGAAACTATCATTATTTTTTAAAGGCCTATTTAATGATACCCCACACTAAGGGGTACGCGAGAAAAAATAAAACCTCACTTTACATGTAAGTACAGGAGGTACCCTAAAAAAAAATATTTTACGAGATTTTATTTTACCACTTTTTCGGCACAACAAATCCGCATATTTATACCAAATTACAGCTTTCTAGTACTGTGCGTCTCTGAGCTAAACTGCGGACAGACGGACGGACGGACGGACGGACATGGCGAAACTATAAGGGTTCCATGTTGACTACGGAACCCTAAAAACGATTGCTGTGCTTCAGATGCTGGAAATTATGAATATAGAAAAATGTGTTAATTGTTCCCTTTGTTCACAATTATGTGAATGAACAGTGAGGATAGTCTAATTAAAATACAGTGCGTCGATCCCAGAGTATGAAGGAAGTTTTGACTCCTACTTCTTTATATAGCGCAAACCTAAATTCACAACGGTTTGGCTATGTTCGAATTGATGCCAGTACGGAAAAACGTCGTATTTTATAATACGAAAAGAAAAAAGGCGAAAAGTCCAAAATCGTTAAATAGTAAAAGAACCCCAATAAAAAAAAAAAAACTTGCTCACTCATAACTTCTCAACCAGGTATCAAAGAAGAATTTAATGGAGATAGTAAAGAAGCTGATGGTACACATGGACCGCGCGGAGGGCACGCTGTACCGCGACGAGCTGCTCACGCGCATCATCGAGATCTGTTCGCAGAACAACTACCAGCACGTGGTCGACTTCGAGTGGTACGTCACCGTGCTCTCCGAACTCACTGAGATGGAGACCAGTGCCAAACACGGTGAGGTTAAAGAAAAATATGACTCAGTTTTCGCTTCAAAATGTGAGGTTGTCAGTGGGTAGATAGTAACAGACTTGCTATAACGACGTAAGTTAGTTTAATTGCATCATTATGTCGTAGTAGTAAGGATCATTTTCCTTTCATATTGGTCAGCATCGCAAATTTCATGAGCAACAGCGTTTATTGTGTTGTTCCAGGTCGCATGGTGGCAGCGCAGGTGATGGAAGTGGGCGCGCGCGTGGCGGAGGTGCGAGTGTTCGCGGCGCGCGAGTGTGGCGCGCTGCTGGCCCGCGCCGCCGCCGCGCCGCCCGGCCCGGCCTCCAAGGAGGTGCTGTACGCGGCCGCCTACGTGCTCGCAGAGTACTGCCGGTAACTACCCGCTACTTACTTATGACACTACTGTTCGCGCCGCCGCCGCGCCGCCCGGCCCGGCCTCCAAGGAGGTGCTGTACGCGGCCGCCTACGTGCTCGCAGAGTACTGCCGGTAACTACCCGCTACTTACTTATGACACTACTGTTCGCGCCGCCGCCGCGCCGCCCGGCCCGGCCTCCAAGGAGGTGCTGTACGCGGCCGCCTACGTGCTCGCAGAGTACTGCCGGTAACTACCCGCTACTTACTTATGACACTACTGTTCGCGCCGCCGCCGCGCCGCCCGGCCCGGCCTCCAAGGAGGTGCTGTACGCGGCCGCCTACGTGCTCGCAGAGTACTGCCGGTAACTACCCGCTACTTACTTATGACACTACTGTTCGCGCCGCCGCCGCGCCGCCCGGCCCGGCCTCCAAGGAGGTGCTGTACGCGGCCGCCTACGTGCTCGCAGAGTACTGCCGGTAACTACCCGCTACTTACTTATGACACTACTGTTCGCGCCGCCGCCGCGCCGCCCGGCCCGGCCTCCAAGGAGGTGCTGTACGCGGCCGCCTACGTGCTCGCAGAGTACTGCCGGTAACTACCCGCTACTTACTTATGACACTACTGTTCGCGCCGCCGCCGCGCCGCCCGGCCCGGCCTCCAAGGAGGTGCTGTACGCGGCCGCCTACGTGCTCGCAGAGTACTGCCGGTAACTACCCGCTACTTACTTATGACACTACTGTTCGCGCCGCCGCCGCGCCGCCCGGCCCGGCCTCCAAGGAGGTGCTGTACGCGGCCGCCTACGTGCTCGCAGAGTACTGCCGGTAACTACCCGCTACTTACTTATGACACTACTGTTCGCGCCGCCGCCGCGCCGCCCGGCCCGGCCTCCAAGGAGGTGCTGTACGCGGCCGCCTACGTGCTCGCAGAGTACTGCCGGTAACTACCCGCTACTTACTTATGACACTACTGTTCGCGCCGCCGCCGCGCCGCCCGGCCCGGCCTCCAAGGAGGTGCTGTACGCGGCCGCCTACGTGCTCGCAGAGTACTGCCGGTAACTACCCGCTACTTACTTATGACACTACTGTTCGCGCCGCCGCCGCGCCGCCCGGCCCGGCCTCCAAGGAGGTGCTGTACGCGGCCGCCTACGTGCTCGCAGAGTACTGCCGGTAACTACCCGCTACTTACTTATGACACTACTGTTCGCGCCGCCGCCGCGCCGCCCGGCCCGGCCTCCAAGGAGGTGCTGTACGCGGCCGCCTACGTGCTCGCAGAGTACTGCCGGTAACTACCCGCTACTTACTTATGACACTACTGTTCGCGCCGCCGCCGCGCCGCCCGGCCCGGCCTCCAAGGAGGTGCTGTACGCGGCCGCCTACGTGCTCGCAGAGTACTGCCGGTAACTACCCGCTACTTACTTATGACACTACTGTTCGCGCCGCCGCCGCGCCGCCCGGCCCGGCCTCCAAGGAGGTGCTGTACGCGGCCGCCTACGTGCTCGCAGAGTACTGCCGGTAACTACCCGCTACTTACTTATGACACTACTGTTCGCGCCGCCGCCGCGCCGCCCGGCCCGGCCTCCAAGGAGGTGCTGTACGCGGCCGCCTACGTGCTCGCAGAGTACTGCCGGTAACTACCCGCTACTTACTTATGACACTACTGTTCGCGCCGCCGCCGCGCCGCCCGGCCCGGCCTCCAAGGAGGTGCTGTACGCGGCCGCCTACGTGCTCGCAGAGTACTGCCGGTAACTACCCGCTACTTACTTATGACACTACTGTTCGCGCCGCCGCCGCGCCGCCCGGCCCGGCCTCCAAGGAGGTGCTGTACGCGGCCGCCTACGTGCTCGCAGAGTACTGCCGGTAACTACCCGCTACTTACTTATGACACTACTGTTCGCGCCGCCGCCGCGCCGCCCGGCCCGGCCTCCAAGGAGGTGCTGTACGCGGCCGCCTACGTGCTCGCAGAGTACTGCCGGTAACTACCCGCTACTTACTTATGACACTACTGTTCGCGCCGCCGCCGCGCCGCCCGGCCCGGCCTCCAAGGAGGTGCTGTACGCGGCCGCCTACGTGCTCGCAGAGTACTGCCGGTAACTACCCGCTACTTACTTATGACACTACTGTTCGCGCCGCCGCCGCGCCGCCCGGCCCGGCCTCCAAGGAGGTGCTGTACGCGGCCGCCTACGTGCTCGCAGAGTACTGCCGGTAACTACCCGCTACTTACTTATGACACTACTGTTCGCGCCGCCGCCGCGCCGCCCGGCCCGGCCTCCAAGGAGGTGCTGTACGCGGCCGCCTACGTGCTCGCAGAGTACTGCCGGTAACTACCCGCTACTTACTTATGACACTACTGTTCGCGCCGCCGCCGCGCCGCCCGGCCCGGCCTCCAAGGAGGTGCTGTACGCGGCCGCCTACGTGCTCGCAGAGTACTGCCGGTAACTACCCGCTACTTACTTATGACACTACTGTTCGCGCCGCCGCCGCGCCGCCCGGCCCGGCCTCCAAGGAGGTGCTGTACGCGGCCGCCTACGTGCTCGCAGAGTACTGCCGGTAACTACCCGCTACTTACTTATGACACTACTGTTCGCGCCGCCGCCGCGCCGCCCGGCCCGGCCTCCAAGGAGGTGCTGTACGCGGCCGCCTACGTGCTCGCAGAGTACTGCCGGTAACTACCCGCTACTTACTTATGACACTACTGTTCGCGCCGCCGCCGCGCCGCCCGGCCCGGCCTCCAAGGAGGTGCTGTACGCGGCCGCCTACGTGCTCGCAGAGTACTGCCGGTAACTACCCGCTACTTACTTATGACACTACTGTTCGCGCCGCCGCCGCGCCGCCCGGCCCGGCTTCCAAGGAGGTGCTGTACGCGGCCGCCTACGTGCTCGCAGAGTACTGCCGGTAACTACCCGCTACTTACTTATGACACTACTGTTCGCGCCGCCGCCGCGCCGCCCGGCCCGGCCTCCAAGGAGGTGCTGTACGCGGCCGCCTACGTGCTCGCAGAGTACTGCCGGTAACTACCCGCTACTTACTTATGACACTACTGTTCGCGCCGCCGCCGCGCCGCCCGGCCCGGCCTCCAAGGAGGTGCTGTACGCGGCCGCCTACGTGCTCGCAGAGTACTGCCGGTAACTACCCGCTACTTACTTATGACACTACTGTTCGCGCCGCCGCCGCGCCGCCCGGCCCGGCCTCCAAGGAGGTGCTGTACGCGGCCGCCTACGTGCTCGCAGAGTACTGCCGGTAACTACCCGCTACTTACTTATGACACTACTGTTCGCGCCGCCGCCGCGCCGCCCGGCCCGGCCTCCAAGGAGGTGCTGTACGCGGCCGCCTACGTGCTCGCAGAGTACTGCCGGTAACTACCCGCTACTTACTTATGACACTACTGTTCGCGCCGCCGCCGCGCCGCCCGGCCCGGCCTCCAAGGAGGTGCTGTACGCGGCCGCCTACGTGCTCGCAGAGTACTGCCGGTAACTACCCGCTACTTACTTATGACACTACTGTTCGCGCCGCCGCCGCGCCGCCCGGCCCGGCCTCCAAGGAGGTGCTGTACGCGGCCGCCTACGTGCTCGCAGAGTACTGCCGGTAACTACCCGCTACTTACTTATGACACTACTGTTCGCGCCGCCGCCGCGCCGCCCGGCCCGGCCTCCAAGGAGGTGCTGTACGCGGCCGCCTACGTGCTCGCAGAGTACTGCCGGTAACTACCCGCTACTTACTTATGACACTACTGTTCGCGCCGCCGCCGCGCCGCCCGGCCCGGCCTCCAAGGAGGTGCTGTACGCGGCCGCCTACGTGCTCGCAGAGTACTGCCGGTAACTACCCGCTACTTACTTATGACACTACTGTCCGCGCCGCCCGCACGATACTGTTAAAATTCCTAGTGTGTAGCATATTTTTAAAAAGAAAAAAAGGAAAAGTTGGTTTAATATATATTTTTTTTTTATGTAGTGAGGAGCCAGTGATGCGTGAGTCAGTGTCGAACCTGCTGGTGTGCGCCGGCATCGGCGGCGGACACATGCGTGCGCGCGCCGTGTGTGTGCACGCGGCACTGAAGCTGGTGGCCAACCTGCTGCGACTGTACGAGGAGCGAGGGGAGAAGGACGCCGCTATATCGGTTAGTAGTCAGTTATCCGATTTATTATCGCTCTCTCGCCCTATTTCACTGGAAATGAAAATTTACTTCGGTGAATACAAATATCTGGTAGTCGTCATGTTAACAGTTGCCTACTTTCTAGCCATATTGTATTGTATAACGGGTTGGTATCCGTCTCCATGTCATAAGCGTGTATTTTGTGTGCCACATTGTAACCATATCTTTGATCTTATTTTCTTTTCCATTAACCGATTCGTTGCGGATGGCGCGTTTCAGTGCCATTACTTTCTTTTGCATGTGGCGTTAGGCACGGATGTGTGTCATTTTAAAATCGATGGTAACTTCTTATTTTTGTTCGACGCCATAACTAGAAGTTAGCGAAATTAGACTTCGCAACGAAATGGTTAATAATTATTGTTTCCTTGATGTACTCCTACTTTATTGCACATAATGTGTCTTCATGCTCAAAACTTTTCTCATGAAAATTGTATTATTTATCCAAATGACATGTCCATTCCACAACTATTAAAAAGAGTGCATCTGAGCTGTTCCACATCATAAAAAACATGGAGAAACTTTTTCAACTCTTGAACTCATTTGCATCTTTATTCTAAGTTTTAAATGTCGCTGGGCTCACGAATTTCCGTGACCTCAGAACGTAAAGGGCTATTGAAGGACAATGTAGATTTTAGTCAGTAGGAGTCTTACCACGCAAAAAAAAAAATTTGGCATAAATAAATGACACCCTTCATAGGTAATGCGTGAAGCCCTGGGAGGGCTGCGACCCCTCCTGTGCAGTGAGGACATGGAAGTGCAGGAACGAGCACACAACGCGACGGCGCTGCTGAGCATCGTGCTGCGACGACTGAGTCCCGGGGACGCAGCGCTGCAGGGAGACGCCGCGCCCAAGGACGGACCCGCGCCTGATGCCATACTTGTGGAGCATGAACAGAGGTATGTGATATTGATAAAATATGTTAAATTACTGTTTTATCCTTCGATTTAATTATTTAAATGATTATTTATGTTAAATGTGACATTAGAACCAAACTTTACAAATATTTTTACTCATCATCATCAGCCTATAATGTTCCCACTGCTGGGACACAGGCCTCCTCTCTGTGAGAGGGAGTGGACCATAATCCACCACCCGGACCCAGTGCGGGTTGGTAGATGTCACATGTCTTCGAATTTTCGGTTCTGGGACATGCCGGTTTCCTCACGATGTTTTCCTTCACCGTTTTGAGAGGAGTGGTGATGAAATAAATTACACAAAGTAATGCGCCTGGCGGGGATCGAACCCACGACCTACAACTCGTAAGTCGCGACCGATACCACTGGGCCACCACTGCTATCGCTCTCTATTTTTACTAATCTTGTTCTTTTGAACCAGTTGTGCATTGAGAAAACTATTAGGTGTCTCGCTAATTGTTTTCCCAATGTACAACCTAACCTAACATTAATTAATCGCGAAAATATACAAATATACTGGGAAAAAATGTTGCGCAACTTTTGTTTCCCAAATAAAGATTGGCTTTAGGTACACATTTAGTAATAAAACATTTTATTTTCAGCAACGGTGTTGATGAAGAGAAAGAAGAGAACGTCGAGGAAGTAAACGGAGAGAGTTCAGGCCAAGGGTTCAGCGGCGGCTTGATAGAGGAGCTAGCGGACTTGTTCGAAGGAGAACTGAAGCCAGTCGCGCCTAAAGCACAGAAGAAAGTGCCCATGCCTTCAGAGTAAGTCACACATTTTTATTGCATTTTTACTGTTTACAATAATATTTTGTAAGTTCGATCATTATCAGATCAGACTAGGTATCACTTTTAGTTTAGTGGTATCAGGTTAAACTTACAAGAAATTATTTAATTTTATTTAATTATATTTAAAAAAAAAGTAATCTATTCAGTGCTGGTTCAGTGTTTCTGATCTGGTTACTGTTTGTCAAACCACCGAAACAAGCTCACATTCTCATAAAAGTCCAGTCTTGATCTTGGTCAGGTCATAATTATAAGAACCATGTTGATTTGCGTCAGGTGTAACAACAAGGAAAAAAAACTAAAACTAGCATGCCAAACAGTAGTCACATTATTTGATGTCTAACATCTGATATCAGATCTTGGTAATAAGCAAAACGAATTTGTCTTTGAGGCGAGACAAATATACACAGACATAATATATCGGCAACAGTTGCTAACCTATCTGACGGCTCGCTCGACCACCGCGCGCGCTCTCTAGTAAAATTAAATAGTGCTACTTGATTTGACCAATTCTGTTCCACTTCCGGTACATTTCATGAAATCTTTCCCGCAGAAGCTGTAGGAAAGTTATAACACATTTTGACCAGAAAGATTTGATTGGACTTATTCAAAATCAAAAGTCATTCATTCAACACTTTGTGAAGGTCAATTTTTACATAAGACCGTCCCCCAAAGCGCCCCCCCCGTCGACACTTTCTAGTGTTTTGGCTGGGAAGAAGAAGTGGCGGAACAAACTCCCCAGCAAAAGTCAGTGCACTAATATTGAAAGATTAAGAGCCTATACTACCTCAAATGGCTTAGCAGAAACCTGTGATACGTCGAAAATACTACAGCATTAATTTTGAAATAAATATATGGTAAAGTTGAGGATTAATGTTAGGTCTTATGTTTGGCGAAAACATGATTCCATAAAATTTTCTCGGTGCAAAAAAATCCCAAAGTTACCTCTAAATTGAACAATAAAACGCTGGCAATCAGATAATACTTAAAATTAGATCATGAAACTTTTTATACTAACTGAACTAACTATAAAGCAGGTCTTATGTTATTTACTTTTTTGAATTTCCTTTTTTTTCGCCGTAAAATAAATAGATTTGCGTGTAGACAGCTAAAAGAAAGAGCAAGCAATAGTGCGTGGTACGTGCAAGTGCGAGCGAGTAAGATTATGCTGAGGTACTATAGACCCTTAAAGAGCTCAACATACATGTAGAATGTGTGTTGTGAGCGGCGGGTTTTCTTCAGATAAAACTTCTTATTAGTTTTTAACTTGGTTTTTATTTAAATACGTACAAATGTATAACTACAAAATGAAATAATCGTCGTCTTTCGTTTTTTCACGTCCACTTACAAAAGACACTCCGTCATCTTTCTCTTGTGTTTTTCTTTTTTCTCATTCGTTCCACACTCATAATAAGGTTTAAGGTTTTATACCAATCTAACATACAATAACAGCATGTGTTTGTTCCAGTTTGAACCTCGAGCAGTGGCTGTCTCATGACCGCTGGTCTTCAGACAGCTCGAGCTCGGAGGGCGAGGGCGAGGCGCCGGTGTTCGCGCAGCCCACCAAGGACCCGAGACCCACCGCACAGTTCACGCCCGAGGAACTTGCCATGGTATTAATTTACAAACTCATTTAGACGATGCGAGTAATGGGGAAGGCCGGTCTAAGCTAATTGTAGATGGCGCGACCATAGCTAAGTCCTATTCCGACCAATGAGGTAGTACAGTAGTAGGTAGTATTTTGAAGTACCTTTAGGATTTGCTGAATGACGATGACGAACCAATGACGATGCTTGGAACTAGTTATACTAGCGCCATTCGTTTCCCAGTTGCCATCTCCATTGCATGTAATTTTCGACTGTATTGCGGACTATTAATGGACAAAGAATTCAGTTGATTACAAAAATACCGCAAGTAAGTTCAACTTGGTCGCGAGACTTGCTGAATTTCCGAGACCCTGGAACGTAAAGGGCTATTGAAGGACACCGTGGATTTTAGTCAGTAGTGTCACGTCACGTCCTGCCCGGGGTGAGAGAATAAAGAGAAAAAAAATCCTAGAATTAAAAACTACCTCCATTTATCTGTATGTTTTTACAGTTACGCGAGGCCCGCAGACAGGAGCAAGCCAACAACCCGCACTATCTGAAGGATGACTCGCCGCGCTCCTACCAGCAGGACGACGTGCCTATCGCTGAGATTGCACTCGAAGTGCCTCTACAAGTTCACAGTACGTATCTTATACTACAACTAGATGTTCGATGTTCCCCGTAGTTTTACCTCGCTTCTTTTGGTTGTAGCGTGCAGTTTTATAGCCTGTAATAGCCTTACTTGATAAATGGACTATAATAGCACGAAAAGATTTTTTCAATTCGAATCAGTTATTCCTCAGAATAGCGCGTTTAACCCAGCAAACCAAATCTACATGATAATCTATTCACTGACAAAATTTGTTTTTCGCAGCCAAGAGATCTGATAAATACTTAATATCACGGGAAAGTACAAACAAGAAGAAAAAGGAGAAACGTACATCGAAGAAAAGAAAAAGCAAAAAAGATAAACCATCGAGCGAATCAGACAGTGAGGGTGAGTCTAGTGTTCTTTTATATCATCTATCGATATTCGGGACTGGTGTTGCATTACGTAAACATAGCTAATACAAAACAATTGGCAAAAATTTATAATTCCAGGAAATTAAAACGTAATCGATGTACGTATAGAGGGCGAAAATTACATACACATTTCTACTGATATACGATTCAAGTGAATATCGGCTGTTTTCACCGAATGCAAAGAAGTGCTATGTTCGTATCACGTATGTATGTTTTTTAAATAAATATTAAGATTGTGATTGAAATTTAATTTACAGAAGAGGTCCACCTTGCGCGGCCGGCCGTGGCGGAAGGCGGCGAGCTGCCCGAAGGCGCCTCGCTGTCCGACGAGGAGCCGCGCGCGCCCGACGACGACCCGCACCGAGCGCTCGACCTCGACCTCGACCAGTCAGTCACACTACACAAACTCTACATCATTTCAATGGCTGAGTGTGACTTCTTATAGTTTTAATCAACTTTTAAACTTCCAGGCCTCTACGGGAAGAAGAGCTGCTCTCGTCAAGAATACATCAGTACCCCACGCCTGAAAGCGGCCTATTGGAGAAAAAGCCCAAGTCGTCGAAGAAGACCAAGTCCACCGACAAAGTTCCCGGCGACAAACCCACGAAGAAGAAGAAGGAAAAGAAAACTAAACAAAAGACCGTAGATTTAATGCTACCAGACGTAGCCAAGGAAGTAGATGAAGCTCTGCTTATTGACGATCTGAGCCAGACGAATGGCAAGAAACAAACGAAAGAAAGTGACCCAACAGATGATGACTCCTTACTTGTCGAACCTCACACGAAGGAAACAAAGACTGAAAAACATAGAAAATCTAAAAAGGAATCAAAAGACAAAGAGTCGAAGAGGAATAAATCAACAAAGAAAGGTATTTCAAAAAAATATTAAATAATTATTTTATAAATCTTCCACTTTATTTTCATCATTAGCAAGTTTTCGCGAAGTGCGTAAAGTTACGCGCTCAAGCATTATTGCTTGTCATAATATTTGAACATAGACTCATAAATAGCATGCACTGAGCACTAGCTGGTTTAAAGCCGCATTTTCATTATGGGACATGTCGCCGGAATTTTACGAGACTTCCGCGCGACTTTGTGGGATAATGTCCCTCGACATTTGTATTGTTTACAGTATGACAAAGATTACTTGTGACGTCGGGCGACATCACATGTGACAGTGTGTTTTGCAGAGTCGTGTGCTAAAATGTCCCCTAGTGAAATTTCGGCTTGTATGTACGATGCGAATGTGTGATGGATAATAACATCAAATCATTTTTGTTTCTTTCACAGGCAAACATGAAAAGAAGACCGGATATGAAGAAGCATTAGGTATATCTACGCCTAGCAAAGAAGTCATTTAGTGTACATAATAAGTAAATTGCTTAATTTTCTTCATTCATGTCACGCTAAACCTGCTGTCTCAGTGCAATTGTTAATTTGAACAATTTAAAGATATTTTTGTTGATGATTAGTTCAACTCCCAATATGTATAGTTTAACTCCATTCGTATTTGAAAGTGAACTATGTCCATGTATATGAATATAATATTATAATATTTCCATAAGTCTATATAGTAACAAATAAAAAGCTAAATATATTAATCGTATAAAATTTATTATTTAAAAAAAAATGCAATAGCAGCCTTTTAAATATAATGGTGATTTGATGATGGCCAGATTGATATAAAACATATACAAAATGATTCATAGTTTTACAAAAATGAACTCAAAAACAAATACAGTATAGGCTTCCTCTGCTAGGTACACTTCCTTCGAGTCTTCTTTTGATGTGCGCAACGGTTACTTTTGCCGCGCGCACCGCCTCCTTTTCTACCGGTGCCGGAATCTTTATGGGCAGTTATTTTTATCTATGACATTATAATAAAAAAACAGGGTAAGGAACAGTGATGAGGTAAGGGGAATATGGGGGGAGGTTGATGTTTTTTCTATTGTTTTATGATTGAATAAAATAAAACCCATAATGTTCTATCTTAATCTAACTCACGTTACTTTGTTTTGACGGCTGCTCCTCGGCTAAGAAGCAGCCGAATGCCCAGGTTACACGAGGCTAGTTTTTCAAGGTAGAATAGCAAGCTAGTTTCAGTAAGCTAGCAAGCTAGTACTTTTGGCTTCGTGAGCTTAATTTTTAAGTTTAGAAATAAAGTTAACTAGCTTACAAATGAAGCTAGTTTTGTTTACACAAAGCCAGAAGTACTAACTTGATAGCTTACTGACACTAGCTTGCTACCCTAGCTTGAAAAACTAGCCTCGTGTAACCCGGACATAAGATTCGGATAGAAATAGTAATACGGTTGTTCCTTGGTTATAAGTCGGGATAAAGATAGAAACAGAGATAGATTATAAATATCCAGCGTTAAAGTATCAATCTAAATATGTAATGTCTTTAATTTTGTGGCTCTTTTATTGGTCAGTTAATCAATAACTTATTGAGGTCGCTATCCAACTGGCCTTTTACGAGCGTTGGCGTCTCACCAACGTCTGCGCAGCGTCAACGTTGCGCAGACGTCGCTTGGCTAGCATTAACATCCGCTGAACCTGACGTTAACGTTGCACGGTCGCAAGGGGAACGATTGCCACTAGAGAATCGCTCACACAACACTAAAAATATATGAAAAATACGGGATAGAAGCTATTGGAAAAAATAAACAAGTTTTATGCAAATAATGAGACTACGCGCTAAAGTAATTTGCATGTTGTAAAACTACAACAATCGCTATTGCTATAGGAAAATTTATAAAGAACAACTACAATACAGATCTAAAATATATTTTATTAAATATGTTTACCTTCAAATGAAGCCAAAAATAAATATTTAGACTTAAATAAACAACTTTTCATATTTGGATTAAACTGTTGATACCATAAAATATTGTACTTGTATGTTCGAATCTCTGCAGAGATTCTAAATGTGACAAATTAGAAGAAATAAGTGTTGCTATTTACAAATAAACATACATATAGTACATAATGTACAAAATACTAATTATTGCGTCGTTACACAAACAAAGTATACCTCTAGGCGTACTTCAAAATTAACAATACATACTTTTAATATGTTCGTAAATTAATGTAATAAATGAAATACTTATACTCGATCTCGATCGTTTAAGTTCGTGACAAATAGCAACTTACAATTTTATAACAACTTGAAGTGTAACACTTCACTAGAACATCAATATTATTTAAATTATCACTCGAACTGTGTATGTTTTAACTAATAGTTTCACTTATACTAAATGGGTTACAATAAATAGATCAATGAACTACATTATTTAATCTAATTGGCTCTGATGCATCCAGTTCTAAGTGACATATTAAATCTGCTGTTACATATTCAATCACCAACACTCTTTCTCTGAAATTCGTGACTTTGGATAGATAATAACTACAAAATTGGTCTAATGACTTTGATCGAAGTGCATGACGGGTCTATTTATGGGTAACTCACGAAGTGCTAATTAATTCACATGAAGATATCACAAAGTACGTTAGCATATTCTCGTATTTAATATAACAATAATAAAGCCTATCTAAAAAGTATGGAATAGGTAAACTGCAAGTATGTCATAAAAACGGTGGTTATGACCAGCCAAGTTTTCTGTGAAATAGCTCAATTGGCTTCAAAGTTAAAATTGCACCAAAAGATACATGGTACATGTATTATAATTTCTTTTAATAAAATAAGTGGCAAAGAATGCCAGTGTCATAACAGGCGACAATGAGTGGCGCACAACTACCAAGCGTAACAAACACTTGAGCTATAATATTCGAAGCCACAATAATTACAACTGGATTACTTTAGACAACAATGATGACCAATTAGATAGTGATGGTAAAGATACATGAAAATACTGCATTGTTTACTGGTTCATAATAAATTCAGGGATGTCAAATTTCACCTCAACTCCAGCTTTCTTCGCGAGATTGACGATCTCAGACAGCTGTACTACGAGCTGCGCTGCCTCGTCCAGGTTATCACGAGGCACCAGACGCAGTCCTGACTCTGCGATCAGTTTTCGCGCCTCGTTCACTTTTGTACCCTGTTAGAAGTTTAAAGTTATAATTATCTTTGCTTAACTCGATATAATAACACAATACTACTATAAATCATTGGGGTGGATGAAATACTTGTGGAACAGTTTTAGAACTTTGGGTCAGTAGCTGTGTCAGTAGTGCCACCCGCGTTAACCTCAACCAATGAGTGCGGCACAACCTGGTTTCCAGCCTGGAAATTCATACTTATAAAAAACAACAGTCACAACACATACCTGAAGACGAACAATGACTGGGATTTGGATACTAAGGTTCTTGGCCGCCGTCACGATTCCCTCAGCAATGACGTCACACCTCATGATACCTCCGAAGATGTTAACCAATATGGCTGTCACGTTCGGGTCCGACAAGATGATCGTGAAAGCTTCCTACAACAGAAAGAATGGTGTTACTACATCTATCATGTGTTCCCGTACTAGGGATTTGGTCACTGTTTGGCGTCAAAGCCTTTTTGATGTTAAATAAAAGAGTAATATATTGATACATACTGTGACAGCCTGAGCAGTGGCGCCACCGCCGACATCGAGGAAGTTGGCGGGGTCTCCACCGTGCAACTTAATGATGTCCATGGTAGCCATGGCTAATCCGGCGCCGTTTACCATACACCCAATAGTACCTAACAAAACAAAGAAAATTTCGTTAAATATTGTTTTTGTAGTTCACACTTGCAATGAATTTTTATTATAAGATAATATTGAAAAAGACTCTGAATGGGTTTTCATGGTATAATTAAAATAAACATAGAGATAACTAACGACCTGTCTAGCATTGCATGGGTGCAATATACAATAATAAGTAAATGTTTGAAAAAGAGAAATCTCGAAAATTTTGTCAAGTAGTTAAAACCGTGTGAAGAGAGGATGAGTCATTGGTGCATAATACATTCAATTACAGTCATACCATCAAGTGCAATGTAGTTCAGGTTGGACTTAGCAGCTTCAATTTCTTTGGGATCTTCTTGAGTTGGGTCCCTGTAAGAAAATATTTCCTTTTGTCTGTAATCAGCGTTGTCGTCGAATCGGAACTTCGCATCCAAGCAGAAGACTGAAACAAACGATGGAAATGTAAGTACATTATTATGTAATTTTTTAACTTAATACTCCAACCCACAACATACAGTAAAATAGTTTTGACTTAGTTAAACATATCTGGGGGTAAGACCCCTAGATAATATTATGTTTAACTAAGTCAAAACTACACTACAAACACTATATTCCTGAATGTTCTGTAAGGCTGCCAGAGCGCAGATGTGCGCAGATGTTAAACTACATCATTCTATCAATTTTATCCCAAAAATCTCAACTACAAATTACTGCTAAAATGCAAACTTACATTTTCCAGTAAGGGCATCTTCCGCATAAGGGTTCACCTCAACAAGGAGAGCGTCTGTTTTGACAAAGAGGTCGTACAACTTTTTAACCATATCTTGAGCCTCAGGTGTGTTTAGGCCAATCTAAAACAAGTTTGTTTAATAACCAGCATTGCATAAATACGTATAATAAAAATTTAGCTTTACAATTGGCGTGGCACGCGGTGACATTGGCACGGGCTGTTTGCCTCGTGTGCGGCGTCATTGATATAATATTATGTAGTAGGTACCTTAGTTAAAACACGTTCTATTTGTTCGTTTTGTATTCCTTTGATAATGTCAATAGGTTCATAGGTGATGGCGTCAGGATTTGAGGCAGCCACATCCTCAATGCTCACACCACCTTGAGAGGATGCAATAATAACTGGACCCTGAAAGCAATTGTTTTTATGATAATATAATTTAAACAATCATTTTAATGCGAAATTTCGGATTGTTTGAGTCTTTTTTTTTATTACTCAACACCAGAATAGCTGAATAGATGGCTCAGGATGAATTTAGCACAGAGAGTGATTAGGGCATTTTTCTAGATGGCATAGTACCCTGTAGCAACAATAAAAGAGCAAACATTTGTAAACATCTACTAGAGAATATAAGTCGATTTTATACGTACGTTAAAACTGCGTTCCATCATGACGGCGATGTAAAATTCTCTACGGGGGAACTTGCGCTCAGTCACCATGACCTTATTGCAAATCCTTCCCCCGGCGCCTGTCTGCTTCGTGACAAGGTACTGCTTCAGCATCTTGCTGGCTAGCTCTTGGGCTAGTTCGGGCCTGAGTAATAAACACAGCTTGGTGAATAATCAATTCATTAGATGGCCACCTAAGTTCCTTTTCAAAAGGTGTGGCAAATAAACTTTCTTTTTAATAATAATAACTAGCTAATTCGTGCCTCCTTTGGGCGAAAAACATTTTTGTTGAAATAGTGTTTGGATTTAGTCCTGGGTAAAAATTATGTCATAACTACCAAATACAAAAAAAAAAGATTTTTATCATTAAAATTATATGATTAAACTTACGTGTCAACCATCTTGACACCACCTTGGAGGCCACTTTTGAAGGTGCCTCTTCCTCTGCCTCCAGCAAGGACCTAGAACAGAATAAGTTATTTCACTACAGGTTTATTACCCTATTTATTATAAACCAACCATATATGAGGAGTAGTAATAATGTGCAAAAATTGGCTGACAGTGTGCATGCTAATAATATTAAGTATGTTATGGTCATTACTGGACATACATAATTCTATGGTTTAAAATTAAATCATCCAAGACGACTTTAACTGATCTTGAAATCAGTAAAAAGAATGTTTTGGCTGAAATGGATAAAATAAATAAAACTGTTCCTCCTCCCATATCATTCAGATTACTGTTTTACTTGAAGAAAAAACAAGTCAATATTTTTGTAGACTTTGTAATAGTCAATTTAATAAATTACCTGAGCTTTGAGTACAATGTCTTTGGTGTTGAGTTCTTTAGCATACTTGTAAACTTCTTCTGGGGTAGAGGCCACCTGGAATCTTGGTACAGGAATGCCATTGTCTCGCAGGAGGGTGTAGCTTATATGTTCATGGACATTCAAATTGCGGACTTGTTGTTTGCTTGGGTAGTGGTTTGCAGTTGCTGCCACCAGCAACTAGGATCAAAATGATTTAACTTTTGGTTAATATTTAAGCTAGTTAAATAAAAGATATCAGTATCATTGTACTTCATTTCACATTCTACAAGTTATTTTGCTTAAGTTTATACAATGTTGTAATTGTAATATTTTGCAGTTTTATATAATATTTCATATGATTTGTGTGACAATGAGCAATTCATATAAACTTCTGCATTACAAGTGCTCTTATCATAAAATCTGATAACATCTAATCACAATACAACTGTTTAGTCATTTGTAGATTTCATTCTGCTTAGAAAACAAAATTTGGAGAAATTTGGTGAAACAAAACTATATAATATTACAAATCACTTAGAAACATAATTATTATGTTTTAATTCCTGCATGAGTAATACATAAATTAGATAACAACTTTACCCGTACAATGACTGTTGAACTTTGAACAGATCATCTTCGAACATGAGATGGTAAAATGTAATGTACAACCTCACACATGGATTATATAATAATTTGTGTGGCTAAACGCTGACTACATATACATAAGAAAGTGAGCAAATAGAATTCATGTATAACTGAAAATCAGCCATAAGGCAACCTTCTCTACGCATATTTGCAGGTCACAACAATCATAAATTGCACGTTTTCTAGATGACTTTAGCATGGTTGATACAGTGGTTGACTGCTGCACTTCAGGTTGTGAGTTCTATTCTCGCGCAGAACAAATATTTGTATCAAAAATCCTTTAAGCCTTTGGCCAAAACACTAGGAATTTCTCCTATATTGTGGGTGCCTTTACAAACATATAAACTGGCATACACAAACGGTGGTTCTGAAAACCAGAACAACTAGGTAGGTACTTGTAGATCATACAAATATTTGCTCCATGAAAAATCAATCCCGCGAGACACATTGGTGTTTGTGTATGTCATGTGAGTTGAAATGTTTGTAAACATATCCATGATACATGAGAGATGCAAAGTGGTACAAAGTATAAGAAAAAAAAATGTTATGAATTTTAGGAAATTTTGTACAACAAAAAACAAAAGAGTAAGTTGTTTGTTATTGTTGCCATCGGATTGAGATAGTAAAAATAAATCAACTCCTGCGTGCTTACTGCTCAGTGTGAGCCAAAATGTTTAAGATACTATCAGTTGAAAGAATCATTAGGTTGTTTATTTTTAACTGGATTCTGAAAAGGATATTATATTCAGTTCATGTCACATATTTTATTTTTATTATTAACTTTTATTATTAATTTTGTCCAACTATGCTACCTTTTTATATTAAGCAGAAGTATGTTATTCTTTTATAATATTCTATGTCAGTTTTATGTAGGTAACTAAAACCAATAAGAATTTTTTAATTAGTGACTTCTACAAAATTAGTGTTTTCATGTTCTAATGTTAGCAGTTCGAACTGAGTGCCACAATTTATAGTTGAATTGTTACACTAGACCAGCCATACTCAACCAGCGGCCCGCGGGCCGCCTGCGGCCCGCTGCGCTTTTTTTTGCGGCCCGAGCCACGTTAAGGGCCCAAAATTACGTAAAATTAACGTATTTAGTAATTCACGCATTTACTCATGTTTTCTCCCTTAATGCGTACACACAGATCACACTTCTTCTTTTAATTGAAAATCCTTGGCATTTAGAAGTAGCCACTACAACAGAGCTTGCATTATTGGGTTTTGATAATGTAAAATTATCTGATGAGCTGATTGATTTAAAAAATGATACGAATCTGGAGGCGATTTTTAAAGAGAAAAGAGAGACACATCAACATGAAGAATTTTGGAAATTAGTACCGGATAGCTATGAAACGTTAAAAAATTGCGCACATTTACTCTTGACATTGTTTGCATCAACTTACCTATGTGAATCCTCATATTCAAAAATGAAATATGCAAAAAATGTCTACAGATCTCGGCTCACCGATTCGCATCTAGACGACGTCTTGAGAGTAGCATGCAGTAACTATGTGCCTGATTTATCAAAAATTGTCAAAAATTTGTTACAATGTCAAAAATCACATTAATTTTTATGACAGAAATAAATGCTAATTTTTTTATTATATAGTTTTATTTAACTGTCGCATAATCTTCGCTTCATCACTAGTAACAAATGCGAAAGAAACCCAATCTGTCTGTTACGCTTTCGTGAATAAACCACTGAATCGATTCTGATGAAATTTGGTACATAGATAGACTATTCGCTGATGACGTAGGTGACATAGGTATGTAGGTAAATTACTGCGGCCCGCAAGGTTAAACAGTAGCAATTATGTGGCCCAGGGTAAAAAAAGGTTGAGTATAGCTGCACTAGACCCTCGGTTATTATTGTTAAGGGGGATGCTCCAACCAGCCCGCGAAATTCAATTTTTTTTACGTTTTTTGCAATTTGCAGGCCAGTGACATGTTGTAACTTTATAAATATTTGTGTTGCGCAAATAACAAGTATAATTTTAAATATAAAAAATATCAAAAAACTCGCTCCATCAGCTCTCACATAGAAAAGGTGCATCATGTTAAAATCTCCGAAATCTAACTACGATGCACCTTTTCTATGTGAGAGCTGATGGAGCGAATTTTTTGACAATTTTTATATTTAAAATTATACTTGTTATTTGCGCAACACAAATATTTATAAAGTTACAACATGTCACTGGCCTGCAAATTGCAAAAAAACGTAAAAATATTTGAATTTCGCGGGCTACATCGACGCAATCACCTTAACTTTTAGTTAGAGACAAAAAGTGGTGGATTGTCACCAATTGGCGCAGCTGTTACTGGAGTGATTCATACAAAAACACGCTACGATTTTTAATATATATTATATTTTATATTATACATCTTTAGGAGATTTTTAATAATTTGATATGCCTGAAAATTACGCTGTTCAGTAAACGTACTAGCGATGACGTAAGGTCACAATAGCTGAAAATGACAAGGTCAAATTTATAAATAAATGGCTACATTACTGTCAAGGTCTATTGTTAATGAATGTAAAATATTTGTTGTAGATTATTTTCAAACAAATAGGTACTTGAAAATGTGTTTCAATTCAATAATTCAGCTAAAACCATGTCAATATTTTATTGTTTTACTGCCATTATCACAGTGGTAGGCACACCATTTAATTTAAAGTCACTCCAATAATGATTATATTGTGACCCTACAATGACGAACTACATAAAAATTACCTTATTTGCATTTTTCAGGGAAATAATTTGGGCAAGACCAAGAGGACGGGGAAGAAGGGCCGCCATTTTTTCACTACCACAGACCACAGAGCATAAATACTAATGCGCCAGTCGCCAGAGATGTCAGAGATAAAGCATAGAGATTTATTTTTGGTTATTCGAACTTCCGCAGAAAATATGTTGCCATTATTTTCCTAGGTAATATTTTTGTACAATACATAAAGCATAAATACATGCAAAACCAGCATAACTAAAAAAATAGTTGTCCCTACGCGGTTACCTCCTTGTACAGGCTCCAAGAGCTCTGACTTTGAATTTCCGACGAACAATCAATGGTAGCATGGTACCTGATAGTTCGTGCGAAATTCAACCTTATGTGTACCTTCTTAACCCTTTGCGTTCCAGGACCTCGGTTATTTGTTAAGACAGTGGCCTAATAAGGGGGCGCTTCGGGGCCCATCTTAAAACTGGGTTTGACTCCAGAGTGGTACAAAATAGAGTATATGGTATAATAATAGAACAGAACAAAAATTTGTAAGCAGTCGGTGAATTACTTAGGTGGAAAATCATTACCTTGTTTTTTACGTTGCATAAGAATTTCTTCGGTGCGTTTACAAACATAGAAACTGACAAACACAAATAGCCACTTGTAGATTATACAAATATTAGATCCGTGCGGGGTTCGAACCTGCGATACGCTGCGCAGCAGTCGATCGCTCAGTCACTGAAAACCCTTTCTCATAGCCTTTCCTTTTGGCTTCGCCGTAGTCGGGTTGAATTGAAACTGGCCGCTCCAGGTGCAAGTCGGTGTATATTTAAAAAAAACAGTTGTAAAGAAGTACTCGAGCACGTTAGCCATTTACAGTTATATTTCTGGTACCCGTTAATCATTACATAATTATTTTATTAATCTGATGATTAATTCAAGGGGTCTGTCGTCGGTAACAATTTAAGTGATTGAAAACCCAAAAACGAAATCGCTGTATAAATAATTAGAATTAATTAGCCGGGACGTTGATTGCTTTATTGAACCTGTAGGCGTTAGGGTGCGTCCACATCTGGCGAATGCGCCGCAAACGGCGAGCGAGCCGAGCTGCACATTATTTTGCAGCGCATTGGCCAGATGTGGCCGTACCCTTACGTTACGTTTTTGTTTCACAACTTCAGGACTCGCTCATTTCCTAATGCCACCCTCAAATGATTATTGAGATAAATACGTTCTTCTGAACGTTATTAATCTACCTTTTCTTAATCTGACGCTCTGGAGTTTTTCTGAGGATCAACATTTAAATTTTGACGGGTATCTACCGTTACAGGTCCCCCCAAACACTCCCTACCATATGGAGGGTTGATACTTGGTACAGGTACATTAAAAGGTGTGAGTATTCTCCCTTTTTAGTTATCTGACACGCTCGAGTTACATCAAAAATCACATCTTCGCTGCCCCTACTATCTGTTCCGGCGTTCCTTGCACGAGAAAGAACTAAACGCCCGCCATTACCATGATACCGACCAACTAGAAATGGTTTAGCTAGTTATCTGTGGTTTAGCTGAATGCGCTAATCTCAGGAACTACTGAATCGAATTGAAAACAATTATTTTTATGGTGGATAGTCTACATATTTATCGAAGAAGGCGTAGCGTAGCGAAGTAGGGTTATAGGGTAAAATTATAACATCATGCTACGACCAAAAGGAGCCGAGCAGCCCTGCTGAAACTACGGGAACAGCAGCTAGTCAAAATATATTTTCATTTTTCCTGGCCTCCAAATAAGAAAATGCAATTTAGTAAAAAAGTATAATTTTGAGTAGGTACATTTCGATTTCCTGCCTATTTTTAATACTAACCTGTAGGCTCGAAGCCCTCCTTCCATTCAATCCAACGGTCACAATTCTGCGCTCTTTCATTCCAATTTTCAAGGTATTCAGTTCGTCCCACCATCGAGTTCTGCGTCGACCCCGCCATCGCCATGTCGTGTTGCTGTTTCAGGGAAATATTTAATAATCCTGAACTTTGCGCGCCCACAACTCGTTTGGCATGCGACAGACATTGTCCAGCCCAGTCCCCAATGGTTTCAAAAGGAAGGATATGCCTATCATTTTGCTTAAACCACACGCCTTAACTCGCTGTCCGACCATGGATGATAGACTGATAGACCATGCTTGAGTCGACGGTGCGGACAGTGAGGGCCCCCCTCTAGAGGACCAAAGCCTGCCGGGGTCGCGGGACTTATCTCATTACCGTGGCCCCGGAACATAAAGGGCTATTGAAGGACACCGTGGATTTTAGTCAGTACGAGTCTGACAGTCCCTCCCGCCATGCCCGGAGTGGGAGGATTCATTTGATAATGTTACCATGCTTAAAAAAAAGACCACACTGTGGTCTTTTTTTTAGATGTGGGAGTACAGTACCCTACGGCCTGTGGTCACCACAGGGCATGTGCTAGACCGGCATGGCAGTTCTAAGCGACAGAAAGAGAAAGGGCGACGGAAAAGCCGATTCCGCGTCGATAGATGTGGGAGCACCCTTAACCTTCAGCCCCCTCGCCCCCTTAACAACCGCACATAAAACGGGCGGCAGTCATTGGCTTGGAGGGCCTATAGATCGTAGCAATAAATATATTTTTCACTTGTAGTTTGACGGCAACACAAATCGCCAATCGGTCAAATTCCATTTGCGTATCATGGCGTCATGAGCAATCACGCGACGCAGCCACATAAATAAGTGCCATATTTACAAGTTTCACACCCCAATGGAAGCACTGCTTGTACTCAGTAATACAACATAAACACTTTAGATACACATACAACCATATAGGGCAAATAATTAAAATAAAATGCCAAATTATTAAAAACTATATCATTATTTATTTACATATTAAAATTGTTGTGACTAGGTAATTTTTCAAACTCTATCCTATCTACATTTTTATTTTTTTCTTCCATCCACACTCCATTTCCTGAAAAATAATGATTCTTCTCAAGTAAATACAGAACTAAACTTAATTTTTGGGACTTGCTCAAAGATTCATAATTTAAATTTTCTTGAAACATTGGAATCTGCTTTTCTATTAGCTTTTTATCTATTATATGAAGAGTTTCTCTTACTTTCTTCCAAGGATATAATAGAATAGGGCAGTTTTCATAAATATCTTGATCTGTGAACTGTGCAGAGAGTTGTTCATAAACATACTTCACTTGTAGCACTGGAATGTTGATCCAAAAAGGGTGTCTTTTGATAATATTGCGAACAATTGTCATATTAAACTTGTTCCCTAAAGACTGTGAGATGCAGAACAGTAAATCTTTTCCTTTGCCTAACCTATCACCAGGAGCTTTTTCAAAAACTTCATAATGGGCTGCACTTCCAGACAGAACATTTAAACTAACACACTTTTTGTTATTGCTGTATAATTTGTTCAAACGTTTAATTGCTGTTGTGTTGTAGTGTATCATCTTCAGAAATCGAGGATGGTTATTAAATGCACTAAACTCAGGTATACTTTTTGCTTGTTCCAATCTTTCTTTTACTGTTTCAGGTGCTAAAGTGTAAATAGTAAAACATCTTCTTTGTGCTTCATTACTAATGCCATATTCTTCTAAAACCTTCCTTGTTTCAAGCATAGTATTACAGTTTCTTGTAGCTATCTTTGGATGCATCCTTATGACCTCTTTAATATCAATGCCACCAATGCTTCGGAACTTATGAATTATATTTTTCAAATTTTCTGGATCAACATGGATTAGATATAAATTAGATTTAATTTTATGATTTGGAATCATAATTTGCAACTGCAATATTTCTAATGTTTCATTTATATATTCCAAAGGTCGATGTTTAATAGTAGGATAAGTTTTAACACCTCTATAAAATTCTTCACTTGTGAGATCCAATACAAGTTCAAGATAGCGTTGAATGATTTTTAAGCGCAATGTGTACAATGATGTGCAGTTTATATCTTCATCAATTAAAGTTGTTAGAGATGTAGGCCACTGGGTCATATAACTTGCTAGTTTATTTTCAACATTTAAATAAGGAGGTAGATATCCTAATGTCTTCAGTTCTCCAATTGTTTTCTGTTTAAGTATTGTTAAATATGTTGTTAAACACGCTGAGGATATATTTTGTATGCCACATTCCTCTAGAACTTTGTGACGAAATTTTAAGGTTACAGGCAAAATTCCAAACAATGCAGGCTCTTCTAACAGTGAGTGATTAGACAGGCCCACCTCATTAACAGCATGCACTAAACTTTCGATTCTTTCATCATTCAGTTTGGTTATTATGGGATGTTTCATACTTAGATAGTGTGCTTTGCTTTCGCTTATGTTTAGATGTTTACATAAACTTTTTACATTACTTGTGCTTTCTTTAGTCGTTGCATTTACTTGCAAATAGCGCCTCCCACTAGAAAAAAGGCAAATTATACTACGCCTTTTTGAATGCATCGGTGGATACTGCATTTAATTAGATTTTAACTAATTATTTATTTCGTTTTGTTTTTTCATCTTTGAGTGTTTGGCATGTGACAAATTGACATTGACATTTTTGACAATGACAATTTTAATGAAGATGATTTGAGATGATTCTTGTTTTGTCTATGCTCCATTTCTATAGTTTATGGTCAATGTTATAGGGATGTTCATGTCGTTGTCGGATGTGTCGAAAAAAGGGCAAAGAAACACCAGTCGGCGGCGGCGCGCGGTCGTCACTGTTTCAGTTTCAGAGTTTCATACGCGAGCGCGACTGACGACTCGTCAGTCGCGCTCGCGTATGAAACTCTATTAAGAAACTAACCAAACGACGCCGGCGGTAGAGCCGGCTCAAAAAACCGTGCCGTGTTAAAACCGTCTCGTGTGCATTGTACGGTTCTTGAGAAACAGCCGACCTGGTGACAGACGGGCGGACAGTGAATTCTTGGCAATAGGGTTCCCTGGTTCCGTTGTAGCCTTTTTTCGTCAATTGATTTGTTATGATGAAGATGTTTTTATTCGCAGATAGAGATTATAAAAATAAAATTGTAAAAAAAAAGATAACGTTATAACGTACGTTATACGTAATAACGTTCGCGTTAGATTTTCTTTTCTTTTAGTTTGGTCAGCCGACAACACTATCAGTCGGCGGTTTACGCCAAAAAAAAATTGTGTTTATGACGTTGACGTTAAAGGGCGTGTTATTATTTCAATTGTTATTTTTAAATATTGCTATTAAAAATGGTTAAGTCTAAAACAGGATCATTTGCGCTTGGATTCTTTGCATTTGCGTCATTTTTCATAATAATTGCCTTCGTAAGTCCATATTGGCTGGTAACCGATGGAAAGTTGAGGAACCCAAAGTTTATAAAAATTGGTAAGTATTGTCCCCTTGTTGTTCCAATAACTTGTGTTTATTTCGTTTGAAGAAAGCTTTTACAAATAGTTGTGCTTCCATTTGTTTGGAGTTTATTTAATCAGGCTGTTATTTGCGACATTATTTCCTTTGCCAATTATTTTTTTAATTCATGAATAGGTACTGATAGGCGTGTGCGCACGGTCGCCAATCTTTTCGCAATCAGATGAATTGTATGGTATTCAGACAAACAACATAATTTCTAATATCTTTTGAAAAACACTGTACGGATGAGTGACAATTGGTACAAACTTACATAGTATAATAATTACACTTTGTATCCTGGCATTCTAGTTAAACTAATAATTATGGAGATTTTCTTAATGATATAAATGTAAAGCATCTCTGGATTTAATTGCAGGATTGTGGGAGGTGTGCTTCAATGGATTTGAAGAGGTTCATCACTGGTACGACACTGTGTTCACTGGATGCTGGTGGATATTTGAGGAGGAATATTACATAATTCATGATATTCTATTGCCTGGATTTTTCATAGCTACGCAATTCTTTTTCACTATAGCTGTGTGCTGTGTGTTTTTCTCAATGTTCTTGTCTTACCTGTATCTGAAGAAAGACAAAGATGATGACAAATACTTGACGCTCCTGGTAACTCTGGGCACGGTGCTTGTTATTGGAGGTTTGTTATTATTTAACTTATCCTAAGCCAAAGTACAGCAAAGTAATGAATTTAATTTAATTGTCGACTTGTAGAACATTTCACTTAAGTTTGAACTTATTTTCAGGATTCTCTGGCATCATATCTGTGGTAACATTTGGAGCTAGAGGAGATGGTCGAGACTGGATGCCCAATTGGGAACACAATGACCTGGGCTGGGCATTTGCTCTTGGTGTAGTAGGTGTTATCCTACTTTTCCCTGCTGGCATTTTATTCTTAGTAGAAGCTAGGGTACAGAAATATAAGAGACTCCATGAGATGCAGAGCCGAGAGCCCTCATCTTATACTATGCAAGAGAGGAAGGTTGGCTATTCCGGTGGTCATACTGACATATAGACTAAACTTAAGTTTTGTTGTAGACTCATGTCTTTTTCACTCTTTTATGGTTTTCTTGAACTTTTTATATATTTTTAAATCAAGTTGTAAGTATGTGTTTTTGTACAATTTGTACTATAACGATTGCCTTAATGAATAACTGAATGTATCTGATTAATCCGTCCAAAAATAGGCTTATTGTATACTTTTTTTGATATTTTAGAAATAAGAGGTACTTAGTTTAGACTGAATATTTTAAAAATAGAAATGCAGCTATAATGTGGTAACAGATTTAATTTACTAAACAGATTATGAAGAAGGATTTTATTACATGCTTATCTAAGTTATTTGAACTACAAACTGTGTGTTCAATTAGAATAATAGTAATCATGCAAATAATGACAGAATGGAATTGTGATCTGATTTTATTTTCTGACGTATTTATAATAAGGTTTCTGTTTTTTATTCAGATGAATGGAACCCTAAAATAATGGTAAACTACTCTATAGTAGCTATATAGTATTGTGTTTGAATGCAGAAACCAAAACAATTTTTTTTACAAATATGCATTCAAAAGTATTGCTTCTGAATTAGTGAATTTTATGACATGTAGGTAATATATTTCATCAACATCATCAGATGATGATGAAATATTTACCTACATGCGGCCTACATGTCATAAAATTTAGGTGATGTATTTATTTATATTTAACTATGATATATACAGTGTTTATTTAAAATAGTATCACACAGGTGGACTTAAACCCATTTTTTAGAATGAAAATCAATCCAAGAATTTGCTTACTATATTGTCATATTTTATATGTTTTAAACCTGATTAAAATTTTCATTCCAAAAACTGGGTGGCAATGGCACAAATTAATCCAAGAAATATTTATTAAATAAGACAACAAACATTTTTAGATAAAAAAAATGCAGCTATAATTGTAGTAGAATAGATAATTAACCAATATGAATAAAATATTTCTACTAAAATAATTAATTTTGAATGTTTTTGTCCAGAAGAGGATTCTTACATTTTATATGATTCTTATAATTATGTAAGTACATATTGGTATAATTGATTTATCTTATGTGTAGAGAGCATATAAAATGCAGCATATTTACTGAGGTAATTACAATATCAATTACATTGGCTAGCAAACTCTGCATATTGTAATGTATACAGACATGTAGGTACTTTATCTTATTACAGTTATTACTGAAAGTACCATCAGTTAAAAAGGGCGTTTTATGTCATATAAAAAGTCTGATGGCGGCTCCACATTTGTGTCGTGAACAGGCGTGAACGTGAACGTGAATGGGTTCACGCGCATTCACGCCTATTCCCCGATTAGTGCCGGTATTTTGTCCCGTGACAAAGGGTTCGCACCCCCCTTCGCGCGGCGTTCGCTTGTACTCGTCCACATTCACGGCCCCGTGAACTTAGATAAACAGTTATTTAATTTTATTTCTGAATTTAATTCTAATAACTGCTTCTCATAAAGACAGTTCTAATCATATACCTACTAAGTAAATTCAAAAATCAAATATCAATTAATTTAAGTTGAGTATTGCCACAGCAAACAAAGTTATTACCTACCTACATCAGCAGCTCCTACGTCAATTTTGCGGCTGGTTTTTCGAACCACTACTCTCTACTTAGTCTGCGTTTCGAACGATTGACAGCATCCCGTGAATGTGAAGGCACGACTTGGGCCGTGAATTCACGGCGTAAATTCACGGCACTAATGTAGAGCCGCCATGAGAAGTTTTGCTTACCATTATTTAATTTGACTAGTATAGCATATTTTACACATTATTGTGATTTACATCTGACTATAATAATATTAACTCATAAATTGTATCAAAACTCAATACTGAATAAATATCATGTGAATACATAATAAATGAATTGATAAAAATAAAAACTTCAAATGGAATGTAAAGAAATTATAATATGTATACCTACATATACATAATATGTAATAATATTCATAACATTAATTCAAAAATAATAAATATTTTTTATGTTACATTTGAAGCTTGTGTGCCTTTATAGAAATATAAATTAATACATAATTATTATATCTATCATTTTATTAATTCATATGTCGCTTTGTGAAACAAAGATGAATTGACGCTATCTAAGTTCAGAGGTACGGTGTTTCTACTTTGAAGTGACATCTTCGCTGCTTCGAAGCCTATGTACATGCACTCCGCTTCCTGAAGTCCAGAGAGCATTCCATGGATAAAGCCACTTGAGAAACAATCTCCCGCTCCTGACACATTCTCAATCTTCTCGATGGGCTCAGTTGGATAAAATCTCGCTATATCACTTTCTCCTTTGTTTTTTAATGTAACCACTCCTTTTGAGCCCATTGTGATAATCATAAACTTGATTAAATGCGATACAACTGGATAAAGTTGCGCAATTTCTGTAAATTCGCAGTCGCTTTTCACATTAGTTCTTGGGGATGATTCAAGCACTTGTGCCATTGCGCGTAATTCAGACAAATTCGGAGAAGCATAGGATATAGTGAATTTATCGCGAACAATTTTCTGAGCTTTTCTTCTGTCCGTTGGTTCGAAAAACACTGTAACAAAAAATAATATTTACATGTTATTATAATTATAAAGGTAACCATGTCGTTGTATAGTTACTGAGTGGAAAATTCGGCACTCGTATGTACCCCGTACAGTCCAGTGGTAGGCGTAGTCTGTGGGTAGGCGCCCGCGGCGTCGGACGTCAGCAGATGATCTGCGGCCACCGTAGGCGCGAGCATGCGGGCAGCGAGTAAAGGGCAACTCGCTGCCCGACCATGGACCATGCCCGGGTCGACGGTGCGTTGATTCCCACGCGCGCCTCCAAGAGCGTCAGCATACTGACGGGGCTGCGACCCCGGCAGGGCCAGAGCCTGCTGGGGTCGCGGGATTATTTCCTTACCGTGACCCCGGAACATAAAGGGCTACTGAAGGACACCGTGGTCCGTGGATTTTAGTCAGTAAAAGTCTGAAAGTCCCTAACGCCCTGCCCGGGGTGGGAGGAGTCTTTAAAAAAAAAAAACAAAACCTCGTGCGGCCGGTCGTTATAAACAGGGTCAATTTTTCAACCGGTTGTGGATGGATATATCCGATTTCCGAAAGTATGAGGAATACCGAAAAACGTCGAAAGGAATCTCGAAGTCGATTTTGACGAAAAGTAAAAGTTAAGTATTTTTCATTTCAGTAGCTCAAACATGTAGGTTTTGCTGCCTGAAATCTGAGTGACGCAAAAAACTTTAATTTTTGTTTTCAGAAAGCCACGAATATCTTATTCAGTTATTTGGGATAATCTAACATTTACAGCTTGACATAAAAATGTAGAAAACCGGAAGTCGCCACTGTCTTCGCGCTACCAGCATTTTGAATGATTTTTTTGTCACTTATTGCGTTAGTTTTATGGCACAATATTAAATCTAACAAACTTGCGGTCTTTGTTTATAAACATCAAATATCAAAGATTTTAGAACGCTGTCAGAAATAAAAATTTTAGTTCCGTTTCAACCCGTTCTGGCCAAGCTGTACACTCTATCTCTTTCCCACCATTAGACAGGAGAGACAAAAAAATTCGAAGTTCCGATTTTGAATTCGACCTCAAAGACAAACACGTTCGGAAAGTACTAACTAAAGTGCAAAAACATAAAATTATGTCTTTTATGGTAATTTATTGATTTTTTTTAATTTATTTTTTATACGAAAATTAAGCCGGAAACACATTATTAACACCTGACGCACCCGATGAAAAGTGATGCGCATGCGTGTTGGGTCAAATCAAATGTATTTATTTTCTATGACCAGAATCACACTATGAACACCACTAGATTTGTGAGCAATATCGTCAACTCGTGCAACTCCATTTGAATAGTGGCTGTGCTGTGTAGAGGTCGATAACTTTTTCTAGCGATTATGCCGATTATGCTCATTTTTTGGCAGCCTTAACTCGGTCCATCTTCTTTATCTATGCAATGTTCTATGACCTTGGGCGTTTAACTAAATTGAAATTAAAATAATTTATATTTTTGTTTTTTGTCAATGGATGGTTGCACTAGCAGTAAAAGTATCGGGCGTCATTGTCCTAAACGGAAGTCCAAAAATTGAAGATTGGCCCGGGCGTTGAATTGAGTCTACCACATCAAATAAAATTGCCCTACACACAATTATAGGACCATTATTTATGTTTTTTTCTTGCCATAATAGTTTTTCTCTATTTCTTAAAATTGCTATGCTCTCCGTATTGTTTTAGGCAATGGGGATGGCAACTCAAAGCTAATCGTAGATGGCGCTGCGATAGTTGGTCCCCACGTCTACCTCGTACAAAAAAACAAACAAGATTATTTGTTATAAAAATTGAGTATATATACAAAACAAATATGGAAAATTATTCGTCCATGCAACAGTGTTGGGCATTAATCAATTAATTTGTCAATTGTCTTGTTAATTGACTAAAAAAGTAATTGCAATTAAATTAATTACAATTAAATTTAATTGCAATTAAACTTTAATTGCACCTTTCAATTAAATTAATTTGATTAACGTATGTCAATTGTAACTCGCAATTAAAATAATTGCAATTAACTTTTTTAGTTTTTTTTTGAAACAATTAAAACTAACAATTAACTTTATGTATCAAAACGAAATTAGTCTAATCTGTCTTTTATTTGTTGCCAACATGTGTATTACTACAGGTATAGGTGGGGGTGGGGGGGGGGGGTACTATGATGACTGATTATGACAGTCCGAGAGTCTGACAGTTTATCAGTCTGACAGTCAGACCGAGTTTGGCAGTTTATCAGCCGGACAGTGTAGATCAGTCTGTCAATCTGATAGAGTCTGACAGTTTATCAGTCTCACACTGCTCATGGGTATATTAAATATTTATATAAACTGGCTGTATATTATACAGCAGCATTTTTTAATTGTTAGTTTTTAATTAAAATTCCCAAAACAATTGAAAATTAATTAATTGTTAATTGTAGTAAACCACAACTAACAATTAATTAATTGTTAACTGTAAAAACCACAACTAACAATTAATTAATTGTTAACTGTTACTGCTACAGTTAACAATTAAATAATTGTTAATTGTATTTTTCACAATTACAATTGATTAATTGTTAGTTTTTAATTGTTAATTGAATTAAATTTTGCCCAACACTGCCATGCAAGTACTATATACTAAAAGAAGAATTAAGACGCCGCGGCGCATCTACAAGAGGAAAAAAGTGATTTAATTGAGTGGTTATACGTTTGATTTTACCGTAATAAATCCACAATTACTTGTAGTTGAGGTTTCAATTTTTGAGTTTAGGTATGTTTTACCTGTCCTCTCCTTTATCAAGAATATAATGCTGGTTTTGACTTTCTATTTTGATAAAATATCATAATGTTTTAAGTCAGTAATTTTAACCTCTTTTTCTATTTAGATTCGAGAAATATCACAATATATTTAATTTCTTAATACCACAACTATTACAAAACTCGTTCCAGGTGATAATTCTTCGATTTTCGAGCGATGCAATACTGGTACTTAACCTCCAAAAGAAAAGTAGATATTATTTTGAAAAGTGTATTCCATCATTTTTACAGCTTATTACACAACATCTAGTCATTTTACATCAATAAATGTTTTTTTTTTCTGAAAATTCCTTTGATTTTACAGTTCTTTGGGGACCAAACTGTCATTTTCACTTTGACACTTGCCTTCCCAGTCCATGATAAAAGTCTATGTTCCATGCCAAACAATGTACTCAATCTCAACTATCTGTCCTTGTCCCACCCACACGAATTAAACGAGCAAAAAATAAGATAACAGATTTTCCAGCGTTCCAGTAAATAATATTCAGTTTGGTTTGTGTCTTCCGGTCGTTCCATTGACTGACTTGTCGTTGTCGGTTGTTGGCTTGGCAGTGACAAGTTGTTGGGCGTTGATCAGTCATTTCGAAGAACATTTTGTTATTGTGTAAACTTATCCAAAAGTTTTGCATGGTATAGTTTATTAACATAAGTACCATAAACAGAAAGTGAATTTTAAAAAAGCAAGATAAATCAAGAATACTAAATTATAACTTTGGTAAGTAAACTTGAGAACTTGTACATAATTCTCGCACACTCCTCGACTATCAATTGTATATTTAATTTTTTACGTTGAATTTATTTTCTTAATACTTTTTATCTACCCTAAGATAACCCACTGACCGAGGTATGTTTGATAGATGTTGTAATACTTGTAATATTAAAATCCATTATTTACATTGTTAAAATAGTAAAATTAAAATTATAATCCTTGTTTCAAAGTATTAATGCATTGTTGAAATCTCAGATCAAAAAAATAGGATCTAAAAAGTTTTTTTTTATCTGAGGATAATTATCAAAACTCTTAATGATCACAAGCAGGTAGTGATGGTTTTAATGCAAGGCAAAATATGTAAATGATAATGTAGTTTCCATAAACATAAAAAGGCAATTTACAGCTTGGTAAAATTATTACAGTCAGACAAAATCAGCAAGTCAAAAAATCACTGTTGTGGTTAATATTTAAAATGATATATTACGATAGAACACTTGTAAAATTGCCAAATTATGTCTTGTTGTACACAATATTCATTGTTAAAATATTATTTATTGCAATAGATAGATAATTAATCAAAGTTTTAGTTCATATAGTTCATTATTCCAAAAATATAACAAGTTGTAGTACTCATAATAATATTATTTTAAAAATATAACAAGATAGTCAAATTATGGGGGAGCGTTAAATAAAAGAATAGGACTACGTGTGAGCAGAAGCGCATGCTCTAATGTAATGCCTTCAAAAACTAGCCTATGGTTACATGGACTTACTGCTACTTAAAATGCTAAATTGACAAAAATGCAAGAACCGTCTCGAAGGGCCACCCTAAACTGCAATCGTGCATTTTATGCTCTCACGGTGATCACTCGTTGCGGTTCAGGTTGCATAACTCCTCCCTCCTCAAGAGCGAAATTAT